>JANHFX010010263.1:0-19614 GCA_027560015.1 Chloroceryle amazona | reverse complement strand
TGAACGGAAGCTCGGGGCTGCGAGGCGTGCGGGCCCTGTCCGCCGCTGGCGCCGGGACTAAGCGGGAAAGGCGTGGGCGGCGGCGCTGGAAGGCGCTCGGCGGCCCGGAGCGAGGGGGTGGTGCGTCTGTGGCTGCCTGTGGCGCTGGCTGCAGCTCCGAAAAGCCTCGGGCAGACTGAAGCTGCCCGAGCTGCCGCTGCCGGCGCTTGTGCGGGGCTGTAGCTCTCAGCGGGATGTCGGCAGCGTCCCCGGCCTAGCCGGGACCGTCTCGGACTCGGGGTGGGTGCGACTCGCCCTCCGCCTAGCCTGGTCTCGACTCCAGCTTCTACCCTAAGGTTTCACTCCTCTACTGGCCACGTCTTCCCACCGTTACCCTCAAGCTGGATCACTTAGGTTGAACCAACCGAAGTTTAAAAAAAAAAAAACAAACCAACATCTCTTTCTGTAGGAACAGAATGGTCGGTCAAACTGGCCACACGGGGCCCATGCTGCTGTAGGAGTGACGCCGGGAACGGGTGACAGGGCTGTCCTTGCCAGGCAGCACAGAGTGGGGGGTCACTTTTTCAGTAGCAATCTTCATCTAGATGAGTTCTATCACTGAAGTGAGCACTGTATGTTAAATGCCCGTGCTACCCGATGGGCTCCCTCCTTTTGCAAAGGAAGGTGGTGATGTTCTTACTGTGACAGTCAGGTGCTGACCTGATAAAAGGTCCAAGGGTAGCTGACACGACTTGAGCTTTATTTCCCTCAAGAAGAGAAACAGGAGGAGGGAGAAGGATGTGGAAGGGAAGAAGCGGTTAAATATGCAAATAAAACCAAAAAGTTAACGCAAAGAGGTAAGAATAGCCTGGGCTTCACAGTTCTTAAGATGGGAAATACCATGGTTAAATTTTGATAAAGTGGCTCTAGGCCAGGCAGTAGGAGGAATGAGAAGGATAATAAGGTATTAAAATCAGCAAGGTATTCATCACCTCATTTTTGTTAACAAAGCTTGTTAATTTTTATGGATTATTATTGTAATTATTGATTAATAAATTCCTCTTCAGTTCCTTTTACACTGGGTTGGTGACATTCTTTTCACCTTTAGAGCTTATTGTTTATTTCTGTTCATTCATTCGTGTTTTCAAGCTATTACATTAGTTTGTGAAAATGTTTCCTTTATCACCTGGCAGTTTTTCCAAGTCTTTGTTGAGGAACTTTGTGGAATAATCTGAATCTTCACAATTCTTGTGCTCATTGATGCCTTCAGAGAGTTCCATTTGATCAGATGGGTTTTCATTTTTAAAGATGACAATACTTAACAATATTAGCATATTTATAATTCTAATTTCTTGTTGTTTGCCAACGGTCTTCTTACCTGAGAATGTTTTTATTTTTCCTGTTGTTTTCTTATCCAGTAATTGCTTTGTCATTAATAAATAGCAAATAGAAGACACTGTTCATCTTAGACTTCAGCTGTCTGATTTATACCTCTTGCTGTCAGATGCTGGTTTAGTACTTAGCACAAACATTTTTGTTAAAAGTTTTGCATGCATGAGTGGAAGTTGGGAAAGGTGGACAGATGAGTTCAGGAAGAGAATGGTAGTAGACTGACATAAATCTGCAAGAAATTGAATTGACCCTTTTAAAAAAAATTATTTAGGCTTTTTTTTTAAAAAGGTAGATTTTGGAATTTTGCATTAGTGGTTACATTAAATCAGTATTGTCATTTACTGCCAATAAATGCAAGCTGATTGCTGTGATACCAGTTCTAACCTGCAAGGTATTTTTCATGGTGAATTTACAGTAAAATTTTTGTTATAGCCCAAAGTGGTACTCAGAACTTGTAATTAATGTTATTTCTCTTGCTAGGCAAACTCCAGTTGTCCTCTTCCCCATTTGCTGTTTATTTTCCTCTCAACCGCGGACAGGCACAAACCTTACCCAAAGCAGTTGTATGTATCAAAACAACCTCTTGAAATATATTGAGGTTAGGATCTAAATGAGATTTTCTTTTTTTTTTTTTTCTCTACCCAAAACAAATTGGCAAAAAGTTGTGTTTATGGAACATGCTTGTGAGAGAGTTTGTATAACATTTTGAGCTTAAAACCATTTTGAATTTAAGATATATTGTTGGAGTTTGCAAGTTTTTAAGGTCACAGTGTCACTTGTCATGTGACTCTGGGAGGCTGGAATATTTAAAAATCTATGTTTCTATCAGTCTTCTTTGTAAAAGATACACGCACTTCAAATTAGTGGCATGAGAAGAGTTATCTTTCTGGTATTCATTAAGGAGTTCTCTCTTCCTGCAGAGTGGAAAATGCCTGTCTTGATTTCCCTTGCAACCAATTGTGGCTGCCTGCTGTGGGTGCTTTCTGATTGACAAGCCTTAAGCGTGGGAGCAGAGGGTTCTAGAAAGTGTCTATTGCAAAGCAGAGTTTAACAGACATGCTCCTTATTTTTCTGAAGACTTCCTCCTGTTTTCGTGCAAGTAATCTTTCAGAGTCTGAATAAGGTGCTTCATAAGTGGAAGGTGACATACAGGCTGAGACTTCTCAAGCAGTTAAGGCTGTATATCAGCAGTATTATGGGCAGAAATCATGTTTGGATGGTGGAATTGTCTCAGGTGGCTGTTAGAGGGGAGACAGGGTAGACATTGGTCACTTCTCATGTATGAGGAGTAGGGAGCAAAGAAAGTGATAAATTGTCTCAGATTCTTCAAGACTCATGCCATTAGAAGATCCTACAGCTAGGAAATGGGATAGACTGAGAAGGTGTGGACTTTAATGATTTAGCTTATGGGATGTGTGGAAACCATCTGAACTCTCAAAATGAGGTGGGAATAATATTTAGCAGCAGCACTGTGCCAGTAGAATACGCTTGATCAAATTCTTCAGGTTATTGGACTATAAACCAGAACTTTCAACTGAGTTAAGTCACTCCATGAGGAAGGAAATGCAGTAGAACCCTTTGATTGAAAATTATGATTGTACATGAAAATCAGTGATCTGAGAACTTTCTGTGTTAATGGAAACAAATATTAGAAATTCATTCCTGTAATATTTTCTAGGTAACAATAAGTAATATTGTCATTCTGGTTTTTGTTAGGTAATGAAAAACACAGTATTCAGGTTGCTTCTCAACAAGAAGATGGTGAACCTACACTACAAGACATGGCAATACTTATTGAGCAAGTCACTGGAGTTCCAGTTCCTTTTCAGAAACTGATATACAAAGGTAGCTTACAAATCTGCCAACGTTTTTATAGATGATACTTTTCATCTCGGTCACTTCCAGGTCACCGTGCTTTGAATGTCTTCATGTCTTCAAAAAGACATTCTTATGCCACTAACTATATTTTAACTGTGTTTTTTTTCTTTCTTTTTTTTTTTTTTTTCCCCATTTAGGAAAGTCTCTGAAAGAATTGGAACAACCATTGTCTGCACTTGGTGTTAAAAATGGTTGCAAAGTCATGTTGATTGGGAAAAGGGTAAGTGTTGCCTTTGGATGTTTTTTGTTTTGTTTTGTTTTAATTATCATCATTTCACAGCACAGCATGGTTGATCACAGGATGATTGAGGTCAGATGGGACCTCTTGAGATCATCTAGCCCAACCGCCGTACTTAAGCAGCCTCGATCACAGCAGGTTGCTCAGGACTGTGTCCAGTCAGGTTTTGAGTAGCTTGAAGGTTGGAAGTTTCTGTCAGTGATTCAGGGACTGAACACAGAAACGGATTATGACATAAACCTAATCTCATATACTTACCCACAAAGGTGAGTTCAATCTCATGATGAACTGCAAGTAACTGCGGTTTGTACATTTCTGAAATTACATTATTGACTGACTCCTGCCTTACATTACTGGCGCAATTCTGCCTAATTTGTGTCTTGTCAGTGCTCATGAACCTTCTGTGCAGTGGTGACCTTATCTGCTCATCTTACTTTTATAGTTTAGAAAAAAAAAAAAAAGCTTTAGGTACTGAGTCTGCTGGGTTATTTCTTGTGAAATGACTTGTGGCTGTCTTTGCCAAGTAGAGGACGAGGTAGTATCTTGTGATATTTAATCTTATGTCTACTTTAAAGATGCTAAGCTAACAAAAAAAAAAATGCACTTTTCCTTTTTCCCTTCAAATTCATCTCATTTCATATATGTTGCCCCTTCGACTGTATTTGTGATAAAGCTTTAGAAGAAGCTTACTTGAAAGATGGAAACAATAACCACAGTGTAGTATGTATTTTAAATCAGCAGAAGCCTTTATGTCTGTATCACCACTGTTGGCTGCTTTTTAGCTTCATAGTGTCTCTGTTTGTTCCATAGTTGTGAATGTTGTACTTTTGAATACACAGAATAGTCCAGAAGAAGAGGCTGAATTAAAGAAGCTAAAAGATTTGGAGAAGTCAGTGGAGCAAATAGCTAATAAGTTAGAGGAAGTTAATAAAGAGTTCACAAGTATCCAGAAGGTATGCCAGTTTTGTATCATTTTATATCTTCGCAACACAGTTTTATAGGTATATGTAATTAAAGAAATACTATTTAAAGGTTTTGAATAGTCAGTTATAGGCTGCCCCTACTAACTATCCAGGGGTCCTGAAAAATTCTTACTGAATTTCAAATGCTATTTATGAGTTTGCAAAACAGAGTCATGGCACTGCTTCGGAGAAAAAAACAAAACAAAAAAAGTAAATGATGTTGCATATTGGATAAATTATATTCTTTAGATCTGAAAAAACACAGAGTTCTCTCCAAGTCCGAAGGAGAATGTCTGTTACTTGTTTAATCATTTACGTAAACCTAGCGGAGCTTAAATTCAGCATTTCAAGGATGGATAGAATGCAGATTGAGATTGGAGTCTCTATCATACTTGAAGCTACAGAAATAGTAAAGGATGTTTTCTGCTGTGGTGAATTGACAGATTTTCTAGTTTGAGTGTTCTGTAGGGTATGGAATAATTTTGTCTTTCTTCCCTCTTTTTCCTGCTCAGGGATTTTTAGCAAAGGATCTCCAAGCAGAAGCGCTAAAGCAGCTGGACAAGAGGATAAAAGGAATAGCAGAGCAGTTCATGAAGACCCTGGAACAGATTGATGCCATTGTAAGTAAATAACCACAGAAGAGGGTCAAATCACAACAGAAACCAACTGTTAAGAATTTATCTTTCTTGTCATTTATTTGCTATCTTAAACTACTAAAAAAAAATATTTTGGCTTTGAAAATTAGTTAATTGGTTTGCTCATTTTTTCTTCAATATCCAGCTCTTGCCCCTGTATGTCTCCAAAAGACTACTTGGCAGCATCTCTTTCTAAATGGTGATATTAATGCCTGTGTATGCATCCCCATTCTACAGAAGAGCTTCATTTGGGGCAGCAGCCTGCTAAGACTACATGAAATGGGTATCCTTTACTCAAGTTTTACCCTCTTAGTTTGTCTTGGCAAACTTTCATGTTAAACTTCACGGTGACAGTAAAGGTTTGGACAAAAAACAACCCCTAAACAGATAGACTTTGTTTTACATCCCACACAGGAAAAAGGAACTCCTAAAGACTGAAGAATTTTCTGGTCAGTCATATGTGGACTGAAAGTACTTTTATTTGAGATGCCTGCATATTGAGGACTGGATTCTTTGTTTGGAATGTACTGGGGTATATCCAAGTGCTTCACAGTCATTAATGGATCATAAACTTCCAGTGTATTTCTAGAGTATAATATGTATCTTCCTGTATCATGTAGTAGCTGAGAGCTAGGTGAGAATGAGAGACTTGTGCAGAGATAAATAGAAGATTGTGGTATTTCCTTATTCTGTCTGTCTGTTGGTCATTCTCTGTGAATTTAGTTATATAATTATGTTGCATATCAGGATCATCATATCCTGCTCTGAAGGAAAAATGTTTCTTTTCTGTGGTAGTGATGTCTTTGGGTCTACTGTGTACATTGACCCTGTATGGGATTGTTTCAGAAAGATTCCATGAAAATGCCTATAACTGGTGAACTAAATGTAGTTCAGTTGATAGGCACTTTGAAACAGTTCAGCAGCAGATTAAATCAAAGAGTAATAATTTGAAATGGCCATCATTAAATGCTGTATAATGTGGATGTGTTTCTAGGAATGATGGGGAGCTCATTAACTTGTTTCCTCCTTTCATATAGTGCACTTTTAATGGTGCCTTTGCTGCTTGTAATAACCAACAGATCATAAATACTTTTTAGAAATTGTAATATGCTAAGTATTTTAAAGCCTTAAAATTTCCCTTTTCTGCCTCATGTAGAGGAAAGTACTTTGCTGACAGTTCTTCAATGCTGTTAGACATAGAGACTTCATATAGCTGATTTCCCATTTGAAGTGGCAGATTTTCTGCATGTTATCACAAAAACAACAATAAGGTGATGACAGTTTCAGTTGGATGGGATTAGAATTTACTTCTGATCCTTTGAATTTCTGATACTAAGTTCCTTAGTATCATACGGTATTTGTAATAATTGGTTGTTACTTCATTATCTAAGAGTTTATGACACGAACAAGCATCATTTTTTTTTAAAGCAAGAAAGAAGCGAGATTTTATTGAAGCTACGTTACACATATCAAAGTCTCTATTTATTTGTTTTAATATACAAAGTCAGCTGTGGGTCTTGTAATGAAAACTGAAACTTCTGTGAAATCTTGCAGATGAGGTACATGTAGTTGGTGGAATCTTTACAAAAAATGTAGCTGTTGAGTGTACTGATATTACAGCAGATCGGATGAACAAGCCACCAACTTCCTGAGGTACTGCTTGGCTGTACTGTAGTTGTGCAGTATGCAAAGGTAGCAACACAGAATGGCAGTGAGGTATAGATGTGAACAATAATGGGCTCCCCTGAAGGCAGAAGTGGTAAATAGAAATGCAAAGCAGAAAAGCATAAAGCTCCCAGAAGGTATTTTATCTGTATCTCGGAATTGTTTATGCAGTATTTAGTATACTTTTTGTTAGCCAAGTAAAAAGCAAGTTCTGACAAAATCTCTTACATGCTGTTGACCATATAGGTGTGCTATCGATTCCATCAGCAGCATGTTAAAAAAAAAAAGGTAAGGGGAAAAAACATGACTAAGTGAAGTGTTTTCTGCTAAGATAGAACAATGTAGCATTGTAGAAATGAGACACATCAGGAAGCTCACACTATACATGTTCCAGTTTGTTTTTTTGGCAGAATTGTGGTGAAAGCTCTTTAAAGTATCTTGACAGTCATACATTGTTTCAGCAGCATCTAGCTTGATAGGAGACTTGGGTAGTTATAGAGAGCTAAGGGTGAGGAAGCCCATGTATTGTTTTCCATCTATTCTAGGCCGATTACATGCTTACTGTTAGCAGACAGGCTCGTTAATTAGAGGAGCTGAGTTTGGAACTAATATTCCTTTTGACTAGACCCTGTGTGTTCAACATCTATGACTTGAAAAGAAGTGATTCAGGAAGTTGAGAAGTAGGTTGTTAGTCATATAGTATTGGGGTGAGAGAGGGGAAAAAAATACATTGTTGTCACTGCCAGAGGTGTGAAAGTCTCGAAGGGATGCTTTTGGATCGAGTAGCTGGAATTTAACACATTTTAACACTGAATTTATTTAAATAACTACTGATTATGTTGCAGGGAGGATGGTGAGATCTTATGAATGCCCTTTTATGAACAAATTTTTGAATGCTGTGACACAGTCAGACATCCCTATAAGCTACAGATCTTTGAAGTTTTCTTAAGGAGAACAACTTGAGTCTTGTTCAACAGCTGAAGATTTGTGTGTATGTATCACCAGAAATGCCATTTATCTCAGCAGTTAAAACACTGGGTGCAGGAATAAAAGTCAAAGTACACTACTTATTACAAATCTTAGTGAGTAGAACACTGAAAATACTTTACTTAATCAGCTGGCCTGTTGTTTGGGGTTGGTTTTTTTGGTGGTGTTTTTGTTTGGTTTCGTGGGTTTTTTTTGTTGTTTGTTTTGTTTTGGTGTGGTTTGTTTTGTTTTGTTTTGTTCTTTGTGGGATTTTTTGTTTGTTTGTTTAAAATCACTGTAAGGCTTTTTCAGGAAAAAAAGGAAAACTTTTCTGAGATCAGTAGGAAAACTTAAATCCACAGTCATGACACTGCGTACTTCTTGTAAGTCTGCTCTAATTTACACGAAGTCTATCACCAATATTGCAATCTGAGAGGTTACTTTGTTCTCATGATTTCTTATTAAATGGCAGATTTGTAGTCTAGAGAGACAGTATTGCCAAGAACAGATTGTTCTAACAACTGAAAAAAAGGGCTTTGTCTTCTGAAATGCCAGTCACTGATTTTGTTTACATAATTTCACAACAAAATCATCTGTCAAATTGCAGGTAGCAGTACTGAGGACATTGATAACATTACTACTCACAGTCATGTTCTAGTTGCCCATCCTCCTTCCTTGAAGATTTTTTTGGGTGATAATTCCTCTTTAAAACTTACTTAAGTTACTGTCCTGTTGAAGGTTTTTTTCCACTGTCGTCTTGTCCCTGCTATACTTGTCTTCTGGTAAACCAATGCCAAATTAACATTTCAAGGATTAAAAAAAAAGAAGTACTCTGAAAAAAAAAAACAAAACCAACATCATTGTGTCGGTAACAAACTTTTCCCAGGCCTCTGAGAAGTTTTGGCACTTAAAAGATGAGAACTTACTACTAAACCTTTGAATTTATCTGAAATAATAGATATTTGATAAACATTTCTTTCTATAATTCTTCAGTCTGTTAGATTGATTCATAAACATAAAATCAGAGATTCAGGGAAATGTTTTCCAAAGACACAAGGAGCATGAAAATACTTTCATTCCTCAGTAAGCGTAGAGTGCTTAGTTATCATTTCTGCATTCAGAAAACCCATTGGCAAGTGGTGCCATTTGATAGCTGCTTTTAAAGAAGCTACTCAGATGTCCACTCAGATGAAAATCATTCAGAGTCAATGTGTTTACACGGTTTACCAATTTATTTAAAAATAAATTAAAAAGTGAAGGGGTGATAGTCTATAAAAACTACACACTAAAATACTATCTATCATTCAGAATTTTTAAAAGAAACTAGCGAAAAAGTTTCCTCTTAGATGGATGGAGTGTCAGCAAAAAAACATTTTTTTTTTTGCAGCTGATTAATATTGGTGCCATGTGTACCAGAAGAATTTATATGTTTTTTTAAGCAATTTGATAACAAACCAAAGATTTTTGTAGCCATTATTACTAGTGACTGCTAGTGTAGGAGAGTGCCTGTTTTAAGAATGGTGTCCTCTTGGTTCTGATAAGATAGTCACAAATAATAAAGGTGACTAGCACTTGTTTTGTTTATTAACTGACTACACCGCTGTAAAGTGGATTCAGACATCAGATGTTACCTACTGGGGTCTGTGGCTTGGGAAATAAGAAGTAACCAAAGAGGACAACATAGATGCCATGGTAACACTAAACTTAAAAATCATTATTGGAAGCACTTCCAAAACAAATGGAAATTGAGCAGAGAGAAAGGTGGCGTTCTGTGACAAAGGGAGGGGGGTTTGTTAGGAGAACAACTATGAGAGAGGAAAGGAATGACAAGAGTCTGCATTTAGTAAGGAAAGGTGCTCAAGAGAGGGATGCTGGGTTCATAGTTAAAAGAACACTCAAGAACAGAGAAGATCTAGAGGCAGGAAAATGCAAAACATGTATTTATTACTCTGTAAATGGTGATTGGTTTTAAGTATTTCTTTTATAAGGTATTAAGTGTTGTGCATACAAAGGATGAGTCTTTGAGGATGTAACGTGTAGGTCCCTGCTGTGCAGGTACCTGCCGTGCATCTTGTCAGTGTATCTGCAGGGCGGAAGCTCTCCAAGACACGGTTAAGCAACTCTGAATTTGGGGGAGTGAGGGATAGCCACTGGTAACAGGGTCTCAGGCTTTGTTTCTGGGTGGATGGGGGGAGGATAATGAACCTGTGCCCAGGAGTTCTACAGAAGTTGTTGGGATGAAGTTAGCACTATCACTTTGGAAGGTTTAAAACAATACGGACCAAGGGTTGTGAGATATGAGGAGGGTTTTGTTTCAGAGAAAGTGCAAAGCAAAGAGGAGACCTACTAATCTAAACTACTGCTTTGCAAGCAATGCTAGCACCAAAATGTAGAGTTGACAAGTTTTGCATAAGCACTGCCTAGGCTTAAGCTACTCCTTCTATAATTAAATTTGATTTTAATTAAATATGGAAATGTTATTGTGACTTAAGGTTTATTGCCAGCTTCACCTGTTAAACCCTGAATAGTTGGACAACGTATTCCTGGAGAGGAGACGTAAGCTGACTAAGGTAAAACAGAGAGATTGTGAGATTTAATTTGATGTTAAGATCTGTAAACTTTACTAATTTGATTGCAAACCACCTTCTAAGAAGCTTGATAAATCACTGCATTTAGGCCTTTTGATCCCCATGTCTCTGCCAAGGGGATTACAAGGTTTTAAAAATACCAAACAGCTATGGGTGTGTGCAAGCAAACACAGGAGTTTGCACTCACAGATGTAATTAAAAAGAACAGTTTTGCAAAATGTTGTCAGAAATAATCTGAATATCGTCTCGGATTTCAAAATTTCCTTCACTATCTGTTTTAGAAACAGACTTTCTGTGCTAAGTGCAGCTGGAGTACCCTGTCTGCTATTGAAAGCTAACTGAGGTCTATTCTGATGATAGAAAATTGTTTGTTAATTTGCTATTTCAGATTGGCAGGAATACTTGCATAGCCAGAATCTCTTTCAGAAAATAGAGCCTGAAGTATGTATTCAGCAAAGGGAGATGGATAGTGTAACTGAGGTACTGCATAATTATTTTTTTTAATTTGATTATTAAAAAATTCCAAGTCATGGAAAATTTCAAGGCATCAAGGTTTTCTGGTGAGAATCAGGCATTAATAATTAGGCCTAACTGATCTTTGTTCTTTCAGGCTATTATGTATATGAAGTCAAAATAGTACACATCAAATACACTCTATATGTTAAATGTTTCTTGTCATATTTTGACCATTTTATAATGTCAATTGTGTTCTTGAAAAGTAAGGGAAAAATATGGATGTTTTCTCATGTGGTTACAGGTTCCTATCTCTAAGATCCCTTAGAACAGCTCATATAACTTGATAATATTTTTTTTAACCTTCTTTTCCCTGTGACAACTGTAAATTCTCTGAAGGATGCCTTTTTTTATTAATTTGTGAACAAAAACTGGTGTTCACATGTGTGTAATGCAGCCTTTCTACAGTATCCTGCTTTTTGGGAGGAGCCACGCAGGTTTAGCATGCTGTAGTGAGCTGGGACTTGCATATTGCAGTACACAGTACTAGAAGATAGCTGAGTAGCTTCCAAAAAGAAGAATCTTCCAAAGCTGTGCTTTGGAAAATGGACATATGCCACCTAGTACAAAGGAGTTTTCAGTTCAGGCAGACCACTGCTGAAAAAGTACTAACAGCTTGTGAACCTATCCCGTGCTGTGAATCCAAGGGAGTAAGGTGACATGGTATTATAAATGAACAGTCACTAGTGCAAAACAGGCTTCTGGAGGGGAATTTACGTTGTGCATCACAGATTCCTGGCATTAACCTGGTATCTTATTTTCAAAGCTATTTCTCCTCTTTCTCACAAAACAAGAGAATTTGGAAAGGATAGATAGGTGGTGGAATACAGAGTGTAATAAGAGAATTGAGATCAATTAGGAAAACCCCAAACCCCATAACGTCTAGTTTTTAGATGCTTCTGTTGCTGTTTGCAAGATAACACTGCACCAACTTGCATTTGGAAGGTTCTCTCCCTTAATCCACATACTGACCTATCTTGTGTCTGTAATGCTGATAATAATTTTTCCGCTTGAAAAAAAGTATATTCAGTTTCTGGTTCTGTTTCAGGAGGTGCAGTCTGACATAAAAGCTCTCTGCAAGGGAAATACCTTTTCTGATCTTGAAGGGAAGTGTTAAAAGTTTGTATGAGTTTTATGCAGCTTAATAGTACTACTGTTTGGGAAAACTGGTGCTGGAGCAACAGACATGGAAGCTGGAACTACAGGAACAGAAGATTCCTGTCTTACACATCTTCCGACAGCAAACTAAAAAATTAAATGAAAAAAAAAAATTACCCTGAAAGGTTAGTGTAGTAGTAGTTACTTCCAATTTCCGTACTCTTCTAGGAGACAAGATGCAGCATTGTACATTCCTTCTTCCAGCTGAGTGTAGGAGTGAGAGGGATTTAAAATCTGAAGTTTATGTAGAGTCACAGAATGGTAGAGGTCAGAAGGGATCTTTGGAGATGTCTAGTTCATCCCCTACGCCAAAGCAGCTTCACCTAGAGTAGGTTGCCCAGGACCGCATCCAGGCGGGTTTTGAAAGTCTCCAGAGAAGGAGACTCCACAACCTCTCTGGGCAGCCTGCTCCAGGGCTCTGGCACTCTCAAAGATAAAATATTATGTATCTAAACCTCCCAGTGGGGCTTGCATTTTAGCTGAAACAAAACAGTGAGTTCTATAGGGAAGCCTCTATTTTTCATAAGGAGTTAGGGTGGAAAATAAAAGGTTATCAGTAAGAAACTCCAAGATTTTTATGCATCTTCAACAGTGAGAGCACAGTGTTTCTAAAAATATTCACTGAAAATTTATATAATGATAATAATCTGTACAGATTTTTCTACTTGTCTGAAAAAAAAAATCATAAACCTGAGCACAGTTCCCTACTAACACCCCCATTTCACATAGCTCCAAAAGGACAAAGCGTATAACATTTGCTAATGTTCCATACATGAACTTTGTAGTAGGAGTAGAGAAAATGATGCAGTTTGAATTAAATTAAAAGATGTCAGCATGTAACACTTCATGTCTGTTGCCTTCCATGGGTAGATTGCAGAGAAGATCAGATGTGCAGCTTCAATAGACTGGCAATGCCTGAATTACTGCTGATACAGTCTAATGATGGAAAGTGATGGAGTTAATGTGTTCATAAGAAATTAATACATCTTATAGTCTTTGAAAAATCATGAAGTTGAAGCTCAGCAGAACATACACCACAACAGACCAAAGCAGTGTATATAGTCTGTTGCTGTTTGTTCCCTAAAGGCGTGTGGAAAACACTCTACCTCAGTTCTTTGGAATCAGAACTGCATCCCTGGCTTTGAATTTATGACTTTTTCTTTTAAATTCTTTCTCGTGTAATCATCCTCACTGATCAGGCATGGCATTTTCAGGATGCCTGTTTCTCTGATACATTCAATTTTTTCTGTAAGTTTAATATGTTAATTTTGACATGAAGCTACATCAACTTGTTTGTTTATTTTACTGCAGAATCTACCAGAGAATTTTAGTGATTGCAAGCTGAAAAAGAAGGGGTTGGTAAAAAGGGTTCAGGTGAGTTGTGGGTTTTTTTGTTTGTTTTATTTTGTTGGGGGGTTTGTTTGGTTGAGTTTTTTGTTTGTTTTGGTTGTTTGTTTTTCTTTCTTTTGTTTGTTTTCCAGTAATGCTGGACAGGTGTATCCCAAGAGTTTGGGAAAATGAGAGCTGTTTAGAACTTAGATTTTTTTAAATGCTTGGTCTTACATTGGTATTTCTTATGGCCTCCCTTTGAGAGGTATTTAAAAGCTTTATAAATCAGCGTACAAAAATAGAGATTTTCATAGTTCATGCTGTTTTCCAGTAATGTCTATAATTTACATTGCTGGTTGGCCTTACAGCTGTCTGATGATGTAAAGTAATTCTCATAACTTGTAAAAACACGATCATTCCTCATTTCTTTTATCTTGGTGGGCTGGCGTAATGAATGAGGTCTGAGCAGAAGGCTGCACTCAACTCTAACTCCTGCTGGACCTTGCTAGAGAGGTTCTTTGGAAAATTTAGCTTCTATTGCAATGTACCAACTTTCTATGGACAGTAAGTCTCAAATAAAATCTGTACAGAAGAACAGCTGGGGGTTGAATTGTTTAATTGCTTTGCCATTTTGTGATGCTTATAAATTCCTCAGCGTCGTTTCCTTTGAGACCATGAACCAAAGATTTGTAATAAATACTGAAATTTGTCCTCCCTCCCTCAAGTCAAACTTCCATAAAAGAATGGTAATGCTGCCATGTTACTGGTTTTATTTATATTATGCTAAATTCAGTCACAGGTTAGATTCCTGAGAACTGTTTGTGAGGGTACCTTGCATTCATTTGTGGAGCTGAAAGGTTTTTGTCTTCCACTGTAACCTTGTTAAACACTTTCTGTCAGTGTTTCTCAATTGTTTTTTAAATAGCCATCTCTTTTAGGGAAAGCCTGACCAAAAAGTACTTCAGAGTAGAAACAGTTTTTGTTATAGCTTTAGGGACAAAACACTTTGTACTCGGTTACGGAGGTTAAGTTCAGAGGATGCAAATTGAAGTGAAGATGGTTGCTGGTGTAGTTGTGTTATATAGGTCTCTGAACATGCTCTTGATTCCATGTGCCTAACCAAAGCAGCGAAACTTTGCAATAGAGGTATAGCTGTAAACCACATGGGAAGCTACTACAGCTCCAGTTTTGGGTGAAGTTATTGCAGAAGTAAGTGGGGCTGTGTATCAGAACTGCTGTTGAAGTATAAAATAGGCTCTGTTGAGCAGAGATCAGAATTACTGTTGTGCTTTTATAGGCACAGTGTTCTGTAGCTGTGGGTTGTGAACCCTTTGAGGACTGCAGAAGAATCTAAGGGGTTTCAGACCAGTGCAGTCAAGGGTAATTTGTTTTTCCAGAGTTAGAAAGTGATGGCAAGTTATGCTTATTACTCCTAGAGCATTCATGAAAGCAAGGGGGAGCTTTTAACTGCCTTCTGTTGCTGGCCATCAGATACCTTCCAGAACAGGGAGACTTGTATAAAACACTTGCAGACAGCAGCTGCAGTTGTTACCACCTTGACTTTTTAATTCCTCAAGTCCTTGCAGAAGTGAGTTGATGCTGGCTCAAAGGATTGGTGGAGGACAGGTGATTCAGAGCAGCGCAGTTGTTGAGAAATCTTCACCTGCCACAACAGTTTGAGGCTCTAGAGGGAAGTTTAATAATGTCATTTTAATGTAAATAACATTAAATACCTGTTTTGGCTGTTAAAACCTACTGCAGGTGTAGCAAAACTGAATGCAAGACCTGAGTAGACAGTGGGAGAGTCTGTTCAGAAACTACTGTCTGCTCATGTATGTTGGAATTGGCTGAAAAGAACTTAGTGGCTTAAAGTGCTGGTGTACAGCACAAGCAAAGTGATCCGTGGCTGCTGGCTCTTAATTGCTGCGTGTGGCTCGCTAGACTTGTAAGAACTTGTGCGCAGATTCTAAGAAAACTAAAGGTTCTGTGGACTGCTGGTTTTGGAATGTAGCTTTTCTGTCTTTTGAGGCACACCTGCTACTTAAAAGATGAGGGCTTATACTGCCCTGTAGACCTGAGGAAGGTAAGAGGCCTTGCTTTAATGAAAACTTATTTTAGATGTGACTGAGTAGGTTTGTCACTCCCACCCTTGGTTACTTACGGAAGTATGTTTTTTAGAAGGGAGTTTAAAAGTCATGTTCCAAACTGAAGCGCTAACTTGTCTGAACCATTCTGATCCTTATTGTGGTTTATGAAGTTTGGATCAATTTAGAGTACTTCAGTGGCAGGACTGCTGAAGATGGGCAGCTGTGTTACTACCTTATCAAATGTCATGTTTCTGCTGGATTCTGGGTAAACGGAATTGTGAATAAGCTGTTCTCCAAACTGAACTGGAAGGTGGTTGTTGAGTTGGCATCTTGAAATTCATGATGAAAATTGCAGTTTCTCTTCATAAGGAGCATCTGCCATTGCTGTAATTGCATCCCCAGTAATATTTGTTTGTTTCTTATTCTCAGGTTTTTCTTGCCCAGTGTGATACCATTGAAGGAAATATTGGTCAAGAAATAGACAAGCTGAAGTCAAAGAATTTGGCACTGGCAGAATGAGGCATTGCCCTACATAATTAGGAAACATAATTGCTCTATGAGCAAGAAGAAAAGTTTGCTCTTTGTTTTGGAGCACGTATTCAGCTTTTTTTTTTTTTTTTAAAGCCCAGTCTGTGGGACTGGTACCAGTCAATCATTTCTTGCTGATTGTCTTGTTTGCCACTTGGTCAGACCGATTATTTTGAAAAAAAAATCCTTCCTGAAGAATGACTGAAATAATCTTTGTGGTGAATTATTATGTATCTCATGGATGAATGTTTAGTTAACTAAGTTATAAAGTTTGCAGTGATGGGCAGTTTTGTCTGAGATGTCTTTGAATTTATTTACAGCTCAAATCAAAGAAGGTCTGTAATCGTACAAGTGCCATAAGTTGCAATTGTAGGACTTCAGCTTGATTGAAAAAGACAAACTGAGATGACATCTGGGAAAGTCAAACATTCTAGTAGACAGTTCAGAGCAATAAAAAAACCCTACTCATTTTTATCTACTTAATGTTTGTATGCATTTATAAATGTAAGAAAGTTTGACTGTAAGGGAGTCATACCTATTTTAGCCTTAAACTGTCATAATAAATGGAATGTACTGTAACATGTATGGTACTTAATTTTGAGTGGTGCTTTAAGTTGTCACTGTGCTCCTTGATACAGATACATGTTTTTTACATAGATTTCTGATGTACTGTGGTTATAGATTATTTGTATTTTTATTGTTTGTGTTCTGTCTTGAGTTATGGTGGGAAACAAAATGAGTTTACTCATGCTGCTCATATACCAAGGGTTCAGTTCAAGCAAGGTATAACTAAGGATATATTTTGAAAGTTTTTACACTTTTTTTTTTCTGATTTCACTGAATACATGATGCTGTATTTAATGGAAAATTGCCATGGTTATATCTAGTCTGTTAAGCTCAATTGAGGTTTTAGAACGTGCCACAAAGTGGCACAGCTTTTATTTAGCATCTGAGGGTTGTGACTGATTCTCACAGTCAGATTGAAGCCTTCTCTGTTAGGATAAAAGTAAGGTTGTGCAGGAAATGTAACTGCCAGCAGGTGCAGCTAGCTTCACAGTTGCTGCTCAGAGCCTGTAGCTGCTACAGTGGGAGTTGTTTTTTCACTGATGTGCCTGGTTGGTAGGTCAGTCGTATTCATAGCGGGTGGTGAAGTAGTGGCTGGTTAAGGAGCCTGTTTCTGTGGTGGAAAAAAGTCCTCTCTCATCTTAAATGAGTCAGGCTGAGGATGTTTGGAGATGGCCCTTAGGTAGTCACCCTATATCCATATGTGACTGTTTTAAGATGAGCTTTCCTTTCAACATAAAAATAGGAAATGTGTTTTTAAAGATGTTAACTACTACTAAGTTATAAACCTTAAATAACACCTGAAGTAGTATTATTATTAAAATATTATCTTTGCTTGTAATTGGAGGAGCATTTTTTTAGTGAAAAATGCCATTGGACAATTGAAGTGATATCCTTGTATTAGAAGGGGTCACTTTTATTCTAAAAATGCCTTTTGACCATACCAAGATTGAAGTTGCCATATTTTTTGCTGTTAACCAGTTTGTTCAAGGTTGTGTTTTTCCACTCTCCTCTCAGCATTTGTGGAGGATTTGAAGGTCTAAACTCCTAGGAAGCTTGTCTGTCGTGTTAGGAAATGGTTATGTTTGGTAGGACTGTGGATATTATTTCCTAGGCTACTAGTCAGTCTGGACATGCTGCATTTTCCCAGCACTTTAAGGTTAGGAGGAAGAAGAAGGTTAGGAGGCCATTTTTGTGAACCTGCCTAGCTTGGTGCTGCTTCTGAACTAGATTCAGCTGACTTTTAAACCACCAGCAATACTGTTGCCTAATTCAGGGGACTGAAAATTATCCACTTTCCTGTGATGGAAAGGATCCTCACCCTCTCAAATCTAAGTCATCTAATGCATTCAACTTCCACAAGTGTGTGTATAATGAGTGAAGTATCCTCTGTGCTTGTGAAGAGAACTGGGAGTCGTGGTTGTGCTAGGACTGTCTGTTTCTGTGGCTCCTTTCTATTTTTCTCTAGGGTGAGAACCTAAGGCTTTAGGCAGACATTGTCTTCCCAGCACTTCTTCCCCAGAAAGTGCTGCTTCTTGAGATGTGCTTGTGTGAGTACAGCCTCTCCAAGAGCCAGGTGGATTCACCTTACAATGTTCCATAGTAGATTTTTTGATAATCTAGTACTTAGAAGCAAAAAGAGTGATTATGAACCACCAGCACATCTGGATTCAGCAAAGTGGGGGTGTACTGAGCTGCAGTTACCTTACAGTGGTAACTCCAAGTATCAGTGTTTGTTTTTTAAGACAGAAGTGTGTGTATGAAGACAAATTTTTGCAGTATAAATTTTTTTGTCTTCCAAATATAAAAAGGAGTTGATTTCTTTTGGAAAATGGGTGGTTGTATGTAGAGTTATCCAAGAACCTCTAAAGTGGATTGACTTTCTTCCTTAGTTTAGAAAGAGGAGTCCTACACTTCATTTTTTCATAATAGCCTTAAAGTTCACTAACAGCAAACTTCTGTGCTTTAGAAAAGTGCAGCAGACTACAATTGTGGGAGGAAGGGGAAGGAAAAAGATGTTTTAAATATTCTTCGGAAATTGTAAAGGTAAACATAGATGTCAGTCAAGCTTAAGCTGTATTCTTTCTGATTCTGTAGTCTGGGTGTTACTGTGATACCTACTGAATCATTTTGTCACTACAGCCATATGCCCTGGTCATGTGAAAACAGAAGTTACTCTCTCTTGCCTTAGTTCCATTTGCCCATCATCTTCCTCCAGTTGCTGTGTTGCTCTGGCTGTGTTTACACACTTTGGATGTGCCATCTGGGCAAAATGTCTTACCACAGGGTTTGTCTTTTATGAGAATGGAAATTGAATTACACACTTCCTTGCCCCATTTTCTTCCCCAGCTCCTGTAGGCTGGTGTGAGATGAACCAAACCTGATGTTCCAGGAGTGGCAGAGTTTGGAGCCATGGGACAGTTTGCTCCGGAGAGCTGCATAAAATGTGCTGCTTGTAGTGGTGTCCTCTGTGGCCAAGTCCTGACGGTGATGTCACTGTAAACCTGGAGGAACTTTTTTTTTTTTGACTTTTAATGCTCACTAATGGTTTGGGGTGGAGTACTTGGCACCATGGAAATTGGGGGCGAGATTTTTCTTAGTTAACTTATTTTGTTGTACTATCATAAGTAAAATGGTAAAAATAAAATACAGAAAGTTCTCTGTTGTCTTTGGTCATTATGTGGTCACTAAATAAATGGGGAAGATTCCTGTCGGCGTTGGAGCGTGAGCTTGGGAAGAGCAGCCGCCTGCACCAGGCTGCCCCAGGGGCTGCGGCCCAGCTCAGTCGCTGGCAGCAGCTGGGACAGAAGGAAAAGCTGAGCAGTTTTAGAAGCGCTTTTCATGGTTGTGTTGCACCGGGAGAGTTTCTGGTTCTTGGTGTATGGGATGTACTGGGGTTTTTATTATTTTTTTACTTATGTGGGCTGGTTTTAGGGGGCGCTTTTAGGGATTGTATTGAGAGGTGTGGCCCACGGGAAGACTACGCTGATTTTAGTTTTGAAGTTTTTTCGGAGATAAACCGCCCAAGCGGGGATGTTTAATTTCTGCTCCTCCTCCCAGGGGCGTGGCGGGCCGTCTGCCCCCGCCCCAGCCGAGGGTACCCCAAGCCGCCTCCCCCGTCGCTCCGCCCTA
>JANHFX010010260.1:0-11469 GCA_027560015.1 Chloroceryle amazona | reverse complement strand
CCCCTTAAAAGCTAGTCTTGTTTAGCTGAGGGAATGTCTTTTTCTTTTTGAAATTGTTGGGATTGTTATAAATCTGCAGTTACATGTTTAGATGCTTGCCCCTACTTAGGTTAGATTCAATGGATAGTAAATTTATTTCAGTTTCACTCTGTGTTAGTGAAATTCATAAGCTGCCTTGAAAGGTCATCTTGATTATCTGCTCAGTAAGTGATATGTGTAATGGCCTCTTCATTTTACTTCTTTTGCACAGGAATTAGTTATGAGTTATTATAATTAGTTATTGGATATGTAAGATGTTTTCATGGGCTCAAGAGCTTTCCTCTCTGTGCAATTCTATCTCCCCAAAGAACTAAAAAAAAAAGTGTACATTTGCAGCATGTCAATTGTTTAAAATATTTTGACTAGATAGATTGTGAGAATGGATACAACTGAAATAGTTTTCTTTTCAAATATGCAAATAACTAAGGTAATTCTAATTGTATCTTGAATATCATATTTTATGTGTCTGAGGATTTATTATTGCAATGTCAGAGGGTGTATGACAACTTATTCTGTACAAACACATGTGGCTACATAAATTAAATTGGTGTGTTTGTATTTGCTCACAGAGTTAAGATGATGAGACAATCTCAAATGGTTGAATTTACCTGTTATTTTGATTTTTTTTTTTTAAATTAAAAAAAAAAAAAAAAGGAGCTGCTTGCATCTTCCCTGAAAGGAGCCTCCTATGTGCATAAATTGATTGCGCCTCAAATGGAACACGCTGATATTCAGGAATTCCACTGAGGTTTTTAAGAACTTCTTTTTCCTGCTTTAGTACTGGCAGCCACCAGAGGGAAAAAAAAGTAACCATTATTCAGAGCCTGCCTTCTGTTCTCTAATTTAATTGTTGGCTTTTATGAGAGTTCAGTTTCTGTCACTATGTCTGTGTCTGGCTTTCTTCATAGCTATGCCTTCATCTTCTGGAATAGCATGCAGATTTATTATATGTCAGTTGCTTTGGAGAAAGAAGTTTCTCAGTGTACTATGAAATGATGCTTTTGATCAGGTGAAGCATCTGATGGCCTTTGCACTCTCTGGTTCCTCCTTGCTGAGAAGGCTGTACGTTGAAGATCCATTTGCTGCAGTATGAAGGCTGGTACTGAAATGGGTCTGGGGAAGGGGTGAGCACAGCAGAAAAATCTGTTGAGCAGGAGTAGTTCATGTTTGTCTGTAGAAGGTGATTGGAGTCAGCTGTGCTAATTACTATGCAATAAATGGGCTTTGGGAGTCAAAGGTGTTAAATGTGACCCTGTCATAACATGCTCTCAGTGGTGAAGGGAGCTTTGAGGTTCCCACAGAGAGCTCTTGGCCTACATATTTCCATGGCAACTGCCATAATGTACACGTTTATATAACCTTTGATTAAGATACCAAAAGGGGAAAAAATCTTTTAAACATTACAAATGAAAAGCTTTATCTAGATCTTTCATTTTAATAATGTCCCTTTTTACATTCCTTGGAGTTTGGAGGTTTTATAAGCAATGCAGCTGTCCCTTCCTCATTTGGTAGGCTTTGAGATGACATTTGGGGCAAATGTGATGTTCTGGATATAGCTATCTGATCATAGCTGCACTGACATCACCAATTTGTCGTTTATTTACATTACTGTAAATAAACACTGTACCAAAGTTGTATTTGAAATTTATTATGCAAGAAGAGGTATGCAAGAAGGGTTTGAGGGGAAGAAGAATTAATTCTCTGTAGAGTAAAACTTACATTTAAAGAGGACGAACATGAGATATGCCCTAAATTGCAGTCTCCGAAGCAGTATAACGGCTGATGCACAAAAGCCGTGTGGCAGTGGGGAGAGCAAGCTGTTGCTGCAGAAACTGAGCTGTGTGGTTGGCTTGCAAATTGTGTGGAAGGGCATGTCTATGCTTGGTGTGTCTTCCAGTTTCTCCCTCCTCTACCCTGCCTGCTTATTCTTGGAAGGATTTTACATCACGATATGGTGGCCAGGTAGCAGTGCTGTGAAAGGAATGCTCTTTGTTCAGGATAGGTATTCTCATGTTTAATGCTCAGGTGCAGCATGTTGTGTTTTCTGGGAATGTCTCACTGCTGGAAAGCAATGGAAATTTGGAAGCAAACTAACTAACGTTCTACTACATTTGCCTGGTTTTCATTTGTTTTTTATTTTTCCACCTGCCACTATTTTTGAATTGTCCTTGGGGAGATAGAGGAAATACTGAATTTGCTATTGGATTTCATGGTTGTGCTACCAAAAGCTGAGCTCTGAAGTGGGATGAAATTAAGCTGTATTTCTTCTCTGCCTTTACTGTGGGCAGTTGAAATTTAGGTTTGCTTTGGACCAGTCAGTACTGACTGTAGCTGAGGTGAGAAGTGACTGGCCATGACTGGCTTGGTGAGAGAACACGACAAATGTGAAGGGCAGTTTTGCTAGCAATGCATGATGAATTTCTCCCAACATTTCACCATCACTTCTTTCAGAAGGAAGTGATGTATAGATACTGATAAGCCTAATGGCTGTGAATTGTAGTTTAAACGGACAGGGCTGGCTACGGTTGACAAAAGGAGTTTTACTGCTACAGATGGATTGTGCCATCTGAATTTCCAAGGCTGAGCACACTGTATGGTTATTAGTAGTCTCATGTGCTGCTCCTGCTGGGACTGTGAAGGGCCCTTCATGCTGCTCTTGTACAAACCCTTAACATTCCTCAAGACAGCTTTCTGTACTGAAAGACTGGGTTGGTTGCTGTGGGAAGTTTGTAATGACTATGCAAACATGACTGGAAGGTTTGTGATACTGGGATATTTATAAGGATGTCCTCCATTATAAAAGAGAAGGAAAGGGAAAAGATTTGGAGGAAAAATTACAGGCATTATGAAATACTTTTAAAAATCCAGTATAGTTATGAATATTGACACTGTTTCTAATATGTGCGTTTTTGGGTTGGGAACAGCTTTCAGTAGCTGTTGTTATAAGAGTAAGTACTTCTGGTGCCCTGTGAAACAAGATAAAAAGTATTCCATGCTTGGGATCTAAATGTGTTTCTGAAAAGCAGCAGCATAGAGAGGTCATCCTGAAGTTATGACTGTACATTAAATTGGCATTTCCCACCATTTTTACGACTGAGAAAGATGGGGTTTGGGATTAGTATGTTGTTGGGGATTTTTGTTTTGTTTTGTTTTGGTTTTGTTTGTTTGTTTGTTTTTAATAAGGATGAGAGGTTTTTTGTTTTAAACCAGAGTTAAGAATTGCATTTTAAGTCTGACACAACTATTTGATCAACTTGAGTTACCAACTTCATGCAAATATGAATATTATGTGAATATATCCAGTTATACCCATGAAGGGGTGGTCATTTGTCTTCTGATAGAAGAATGCTCTCGGTAAAATGCCATTCACAATGCCCCTTTCTACAGTGTTTCTGTATATACAGAGAGAGGAGGAAAGATGTGAGATTTTCATCAGACCCCATGATGGGACAAGAGGGTACTCCTATGCCCCTTGTACAGTGAGGAGAGTGGATTGCCTCAGTGTTTGAAGAGAGAAAACCCTATTTGTTAGCTTCTGTCTGTATCATCTACAACTAAGATTTTCACTGCCATTTTAGGGTCCTGAAAATTTCTTGAGGAGCATTGTGAGGGTTTGTGTCCTTCTTCATCAATCAGAGAGTAATAACAAGCAAGATCCAGATAAATACTATTTTTTGAAACTTCCCAAAAAGCAGGTAGAGATGTGTAGAGGTGGAGAACTGAGCTGTCAACCACTGAAGGATCTTGAAAGCACATGTTGAAGTTTGAAGATGGGTACATAAAATGCAGGACAGACCCTGATGATCTGAACACGTGCCTCCAGTTAGGACAATGCTGCAGCAGCTCTGAACTTGTGCATTCAGACCATGACATCTGGGGAGTTTTGGTGATAAGTTTATCCAGATCCTGAAGTGTCTGTCTGGACAAAGCTCAGCTGGAACATGTATGTACATAGGCCATAATATTACAGTCTTTGTTTTGAATTTGCCTGTTTTTTTTGTTGACTTCTGAAAAACATTTTAATGGCTTCACTACAAAGAGCAGTGTGGATATTTAGTGTAGTACATTGCAGCCAGCGGTGCCATGAAAAATGTTTATTTAGATGTCCCTGTAGAGTTGTCATTGCTGCAGTGACTTCAAAAGCTCTTCAGATGTGATCAAATTACTTCACTAGACTTTTTTGAGACCCTGCCTGCAGTGTTGAAAATCCTTTGATTACATGAGTTCAAGATACTCAAGGCTTGACTTTTAAGACTTCATAGTGCTTAAAACTGTAAATGCACTATTAATACTGAAATGCTGTATTTAGTTATCCAGGGAAGATGCTATGTTTAGTCATCCAGGCAAGACAGGAGCTTTAATGGTTAAGGTTTAAAATTCATCAAATATTGACAGTAAGGCCACAAGCATTTTATAGCCCTGTGCTATCTAATACTGGTACACATTAAGATTCTTGTGGGAAACAAGAAGAGAATAAAGTTTAATTGCTGACATACTGACAATACCAATTGATTTCAGCATTCAAAAAAATAAAAATACAGAGTTTTAAGCCACTGTGTTCATTTCAGCAAGTCATTTTTTGAAAATGTATTGATGGAACTATTTGTACTGTTGTGAGCCAGAATAATGTCAGGTGGTTACTGCCTGTACTGGAACAAGCAACTTTATTGTTTCCTGAATCATCCTGAGTATAGGCCAAAACTGTAATAAAACTGGATTATTGTCTCTTTTCACTGAAAGAGAAGAGTTGTAGCTAAAAGTCACTTTAGTTTTAATTCTTGGTGTTTCATTTCTTTTACTTGAAAGTGGTTGATAAAACTATAGTTGATACTTTGCTTTTAAAGACAAGCATATTCCATGGGAATTAGAATTCAGTCTTCATTAAAACTAAAACCACTTTAGTATAAACTTTATTATCAAACTGCATAGATAATTACATGGGTAGATCAAAGTTGGTTAGTTGGTTAATTTTTAGTAACAAATATATGCAGGTTATGTAAATTGGGTTGCATGTGTAACATTTCTAACACCTAGGACAAAAGAAGATTTGTACGTAAAGTTTGTTTTCTGGCTACCTAAAATTCCTGATGCTGTCATGTGCAACAAATGTACACATAGCTGTCTATTCTCTGCAAATGGTGTGCTACAGATAGCTACACTGGCACAGATTTTTGAGATTCATCACGCTGAACCAACAGTGGGACTCATGCCAAAGGTTAACTGTGTAGAATAAGAGGCAGAACGTGTGATATCCATCCAGCACAGCACCAGCAGTGTAACGATTGTCTTTTCTGGGGCTCTGTTGTGATTGGTACAGTTTGTGCAATAATCCTGCGAAGCCTTCTGTTTGTATTACTACTTTCAGTGCTTGGGTTTGTGTTAGAGGTAGGGAGTGGGAGTGTGAAAGCTGTTAGCTTTCATAAAATGCACAGCAAAATGCAGAATTCAGCACAGGCTCTGTCAGCCAGTGGGCTACTCATAGCTTGTATTGGGATGAGACTTTGTGGCAGGTGGAAATTGGAGTTCACTGAATCAGCTAAGTGTTTGATGCAGTGGTAGTGTCAACCTTCTGGACTTTGGCCGTAACCCCCTTCTCAGCTCTGGTCCAGAACCTGAGGTCAGCTGCTTGGGGTTTTAGATCTCTTGAGAGGCACTGAAACAGCCTAGCTCTGAAGTTAGTAAAGGTAAAGAAACTGTGATAGCAGTGAAGATCGGTAATAAAGCTTTATGCTCCTTGCTGTGGCCATCTGCAGAGGCAAAACCACATCTGTGAGCTTTAATGTGTGTTGTGTAATGGCTGTATTCGTACACAGGGTGTGCATAGATGTACATCATACAAGAATACATTGATTAATCAAGGAGGTCTTCTAGTGTGCATTTTTCAGGAGCACTTCCCTGTCCTGTCTCTGCCTACTGAAATAATGCAGTTCATTTGCTTCTTCACTTGAACGTTTTAAGCACTCTGCAAAACTTTTAGTCAGGTTTTCTCTATCTACTTATACTCCTGCTTTTTGTTTGGTTTGTTGGTTTGGTTTTGTGTTTGTGTTTTTTGTTGTTGTTGTTTTTGTTTGTTTGTTTGTTTTTGTTTTGGTTTTTTGTGTGTGTGTGTGTGTGTGGTTTGTTTCCCCCCCCCCCCACTTCCTCAGTTTTGTTATGTGCCTGTGATCATTTTAAGGATATAAAGCATGTCTGATTTTGGATCTCCCAAAGTATGTGTTGTTTCCCCGTTTTCGGAAGTCCTTGGTTTACTTAAATACTTGTTTGTTTCAAAGTTTGTGTGAAGAGGTTTAAAGATTTCTGTGTGATTGTGATGTGGGATGGACCAAGGACAGTTTAAAATTCTATAGCTGCTGAAAATAAGAGCTTTCAAAATGTTGGGGAAGCAGAGGAGAAAGCAAGCCGAGATTTAACTGAATCTCTGTGGGGTTGTGAAGGAGATTATGAAGGCTTCTAAAACTTTTCATCTCTATAATGAGTCACCTCTGATATGATATAACCAAACTGGGTAGTTCCTTTTTTGTGTGGAAAGAAGGGACTTGAAGGCTGGGAAAGGACACTGTTTGTCTCTTTCTCAGTATCCTGATAAATCTGAAGACAGTAGACTCGAGTGTTACTGATTGTTTTATGGTACTACCATGGCTGTTGTATTCTGGTGCCACTTGAGATCGCCAAGCAGTGCTTTGGTGTGTTAAGAGTTTATGGTATATAAACACCTCTGGGACACATGGTATGCTTCTCGAGAAGATTACAGCTTGGTTTGAAGCAAGAAGAATTTGAGCCTCATGGAAGGATAAGAAGCAGAATTTGGAAGAGTAGGCTGAACATAACTTGTGTGGTTCTGCTGCATCCAGGCCCTGAGCTGTACCTCTGGCTGTTGTATCTGAAAATTATTTGCTGCAGATATGAATCTCAGATGCATGGGGGAAGAGAAAGGATGCAGTAGCTGTTAGTATGTTGAATAAGCTACAAAATGAAACAGGTGTGTGGCAGTGAACATGAGCATCAGCCACAGATCTGAGCTGTCTGTCTTGGTGTCAAACTTCAAGAACGGGCAACTAGCAAGGGTGCAGTGTTGGGAAGAATGGAAAAGTGGATGAAAAGAAAGAATTATGGGATTTAAGTGTCGTCACAGAAAATACGATTTTGGTGGCTCTTTGAGAATGAGGATGGTGGGGATTGTGTCTAGATTTTCAAGTAAATGTATGGTGTAGGGAAGAGAAGGCAACTTGTTTTGAAGAAACACACTGGTGCAATTTCTAGATGCTAACGTCTTTATTCTGCAGTGAAACTGCAGCATGCACACTGTTATGATGAAAGCTGAGATTTGTATTATTCTGATTCACTTGTTGGTGTACACACTGCAAGTGTATTAGCAAAGCCCATGAGCATGTTTTTTCTTTCCATCTTTCTAATTTATTGAGAAAAAGATACTTCGTTTTAATTCTAAGGTATTTCTGCAGAGACATGTATTCATCCAGTTCTCTAAATCTAATGTAATTTTACTGGTATCCTTCCTCTGCCAGGGCATGAGAATTTATAAAATCTGCTGCTGCTTGCTACCATATTCACACTGTAATAAAAATTTAATGATAACACAATTGATTATTACTTGTGCACATCTAGGTATACCAGACATGTTTTGAATTCATTTCTGCAAGTGGATTTTCCCTGAGGTTTGTATGTGGGCTGCAGCGATTGATCTTTAGCTGTATTGATAAGTGGAGTCCTAATATGCAGCTGGTGTAATAGTGTGAAGTGTGTTTTTTGGAGGGCAGCCTTATTGGAATATGGCTCTCGTTAGGGGAGAGCACCACATTTAAACTAATTTTAGTTCTTGATGGTTGCAGTAGTGCCTTGTGGAGACTCTGTGATTACTCCAGGGAGAAGGTGGAAATGCCTCATGTCACTCAGCTGTCCTCCTGCTGATTAAGGAGTGACAATGTCCAAGATGCCTTTTGGAGAGACAGGCAATTATTTTCAGCAGGAGAGATGTTAACCAAGAGCTGAAGCCTTAGGGGAAGAAAGGGTGAACAGGGCTGAAGAAGGAGGGGGCACTCCAAAACAACATACAGCATTTATTTTGCTGCTTCTAAATATTGGTCTCTCTTTATAAAGCTTTCATAGTTTGCATGGTAAAGCATTTAGTGCTTGTGTCTGACTCTCTGCAGAGCTAAGTGTTCTCTGTTTCATTTTTTTACTTTTACACTTGATTAAATAGAAAATTACTACTTACTACTATTTTTATTACTGTTTTTTAACAGTTTGCATCCTGCTGTACAGTTATTAGTGAGACCATCACAGATGCTTTTTAGTCCTGATGATCTTTTCAGATAATACTGGTTTTTGTTCTTTTTTTTTTTTTTTCAAATAATATTTGTTTTGGTTTTTTTTTAATATTGATCCAGAATCTAGTTTTAAGCAGCAAAGGGATTTATATCCAGCAGGCTGCTGCCACACAGTCATTATTTTTGTGGTAGACTCATTAATTGATGACAAAATTCAGGCCACCGCCAACTGCTCAAGGCATCCCGTTGCTACTGTCTTTGTAACAGAGCTGTGAGAACAGGCATGCACCTTGAGTTGCAGGTAAGAAATTAATTTTTTAGATATATTTTAAGGCAATGTAAATTGAAGGGTCATTTAAAGTTTCTCTATCAAGTAAGTTAGTTGTCACAATAGAGAATAATTCACTAGTAGCAGAATGTAATTGTTTTAACTTGTAAAATGCTGTAATCTAGGCGCCAAATGAGAGGTTTATATACTGTTGTCTCACTGATTTCATTACATTATAACTAACAATAAAGCTCTTTGAATTACTCATCAGATTGAGGTTTTTTAAACTGACTTTGAGTCATATTGGCTATGTGGACATGAATTGTAAGTAATCTTATGTCTGTGTGTATATTGGTGAGGGTTCTTCTCTGACTAGTTGTCTTAATTTCTGTAATAGCCATCTTCCAGTTGGAGAGTACTCAGGGACACGTGTAGGTGTAGCCTCCGCAAACAGCAATGCCTGAGCAAGTGCCTCAGTGCTGTTGTGATACAACCTGTTGGGAAGCTGTCCTTTTTTGTTGGTGTGTTATATATAGATACGGTATGTTTTTCCATTGCCATACAGTTTAAATAGGAAGAATTAACAGCAACAACAACAAAATCCCACCTTTGATACATGTATTGTGTGAGTGGGGTCCGAACATGTGCCCAGGTTGTTTATACTGTAAGTGTGCTAAAGTAGTTTGAATATTAAGATCTATCTTGGAGACATAAGACTTTGAAGACTTAAGACTTTGATGTGTATTAGTGTATACAGAATTATCTGTGTATATGTGACAGTTGAATATCAGTATTTTTTTTTCCTCAAGGAATGTCCATACCGCAGTTAGAAGAATAAATGGGGGGAGGGATGGGGGACAGGGACAGACCTCAATTGCAGTCGTGCTTTAGAATGTATTACTGGGTTTTCTGGTTATTGCTATTAAATCATGCTGATGCTTTTGTTTTAATAAAAAACTTAGGGGTGCATGTTGCATAACTATTACATGCTTTTTCTGGTTTTATTCTTTTAAAATTAAACTGTACCTTGATTATCAACATCACTAAAGCTCATTTGAGTAAACAAACAGAATTCACTCCTTACAAATCCAAAATCCGAAGGGTGTTATTTGCAAATACATGCAAGACAAAACGCAAAACAAGAATAAAATGTTCATTTTAGGAGACCTCAGAATAATCTTTTCTGCTTCTAGAATTTCTCTTTTCCTTAACAAGAATCTGCTAAATATTGAAAGGATGCTGTTATGTTTTAATGACACCGAGACTTTATCTAATAAGCAGAGAAAAAAACATGAGGGAAATCAGTCAGCACTTCTAGAGGCGAAGAATTTAATAAAGAAACTTGCCTCGTGTTCAATTAACAGATTTTATATTTTATTTTATCTATTGGAATGCCATTACTTTAGTCAAGGTCTAAGCAAAACTTTTTAATTATTAGTTTTGTTTTTTTTTTAATTTAGTCAGTAAAGTAAAATGAAAGCTCTTGCATTAAAAACAGGTGGATTGGGAGAAATGAACCTCTGTCCCTTAGGGTTGTTTAGGGGGGGCTGGGTGTATGTAGCACTGTCTGAGGCTTGATGTCTTGAAATTACTTTTCCTCACCTAATACTAAAAAAAAACCACCTGTGTATATAAATATATATATCTGGTGAGATGAGCAGATAGGGGACAAAGTAAGAGCTGTAGAGTGCAGAATGGGGAAGCTTTTCACAGTAGGTGAGACCATAGTGCATACAAAGAATGGAATACCTTTCTTGAGGAAGTCCACCTTTGTTGTTGTGACTGAGTAGGTGGTGGCCACAGGTCACAACACAGTGAGAACAGGCTGGGTGCAAAGCAGGAGAGCAGCATTTGGCCTGGAGGCAGTAGGCCTGACAGAGTTTGCCAAAACAGGCTCTTTTTGGTTTTTGCTTTGGCTTTCAGGACTGCTGGGAGTTAAGCTTTGTTTTCATGGGTGCAGGTGGCTTTTTTCTGCATTGAGTTTGAGCAGTTCAAGAGAGTGGACCCATCTACTGGTTGGGGGTGTGTATGATGCAGACCTGATTTTGTTCTGAATGATGAAAACTGACACCTGGTATAATTTTGGGGAATGGTATGATGACGTGGAGTAGCTATCTTTGGTGTTTTGCTCTTCATTGGTGCTGCTCTCTCTGTTTTCTGTCCGGGTATGTAGCTGTGTCTGCACTTCTGCTTTCCCTCTTTTTCTTTCTTTCTGCTTTCCCTCTCTCTATATATATTTAAGCTAATCAGATGCCATGTGAGGTACCATGTGACCAGAGTCTTGTGTAACTCCCACTTTCTAGTGCTTGGTTTGTTGATGAACTTCAGTACAAACTACTCTCTTTGTTTTTGAACCTGTTCCTTACATTATATTTACCCCAAGCTTTTCAGTGGCTGGAAGCCAGGGACAAAGGTGCCAGAGGCTCTGTTCGTCATCCTCTGCTGACCTGGTGGCAGTGGCTGCCAATGTGGGAGCCCTGCTGGACACCTGCCTGCTTGCTGCCTGTGGCTTCTTCTCCAGCCTGCTCATGGACTTCCCACCCAGAGCAAACACGGAAACATCCTGGTGTGGAGGCTTTGGGGAGGGACCATGGAGTTGCTCAGGGTATCAAGGATTAAGCTGCATTGAGTGGTTGCAAAGAGAAATTCCTCATGTTAAAGTTGTGTTGTGTCTCCTTCCATGGCTTTTCTGTTTTTGCACAAAGTACATTTTCTGTGGGCTGATTTGTTTCTTTTCAGCCTAAAAAAAAAAACCATCGAGCACAAAAGCACAAAATTATTTTATCCCAGAATGGATCTTTTATCTCTCCAATTGCCAAGGAAAAAAAAAAAAAGGAATAAATACGTGCACAGTAAGAAGTGAAAAAGATGTGTGTT
>JANHFX010010259.1:0-14673 GCA_027560015.1 Chloroceryle amazona | reverse complement strand
CACCCAGGGTGACTTCACCCCTCTGCCTGCTGTGCCCACAGCCTGGGTGAGAGGCGAGGACACGAGGGATGCTCAGACATTGTGCCTCAGCTGCGCGGTGCCTCTGAGGCTGACGTCCACCACTGAAGCACAGCCTAAACTATGGCACTGCCTCTGAATAAAAATCCTTCTCGGCTGACAGAATGCACTTCATGACAGAACTGTGATACCTTACTGAACAGGTCTAAACACTGACAGCCAACAAGCTAAATGTAGTTTATGTTGCATTCCCTGAATCATACATTACATGCATCTTGACAATATCCAGCACACTGATAGGTATTAGGGTTTTGCTGTTACCAGAGTCTGGAGGCTTGCTGTGATCACTGCTTTTTTTTTCTTTCTTTCTTACTTTTTTTTTTCCTCGCTCACTTTTTTTCCCTCTCACTCTCTCACTCCTCCAGTATCATTGCTTTTGGCTTCCAGGCTACCATCTGTGTACCCTCAGGGAGTCAACAGGAGAAGAACAAGGGCCAGAAACCAGAACACAGGTGAAAAGAGGTAAACAGGAGCTTCTGGCAATAATAAAGGGCTGTTCAAGCCTCAAGAGCACAAGAGCAAATGGGGTGAGAGGAATCTCATGCCTAAACTAAAAATTAATAAATTGAGAAGAGTGGGGAGAATGGAGGAGACTGGTTTTCCCTTCACTTTCTAATCCTTCCAGGATGCATGTATCTTGCTTGAATAGTCTGGTGAAGCACACTCGCTTATCACAGACTTCAGGTAACTTACAGCAGGACAGTCCAGCCTTTGAGATATGGACCCAGAAGGTATTATACCAGTTCAGCTTGGGCCAGGATCACACACATGCAGAAACCCGGCAGAAGTCTTCCCAGGCCACAGCTTGGACAGCTCTGAGTAAGAGTGGTGCCAACTTTTGCCTGCAGTATCTTTTCTTCACTTCTCCTGTCCATACATAATTTCAAAGTACCCAGACACATTTGCAGCCAGTCTTCAGATAATGTCAATACACAGGAACTCTTTCAACATCTCCTACAGACTGTTTGTTTCCAGCGACATAAAGACAACTCTACCTACAAAAGTGGACTTTTCCGTTTGTTGTTGGGTAAGTGGCTCAGAGTGGGATCCTTGGAAGTGGTGCAGGAGGTGGAGAAAGCATCCAGTAGCCACATGATAAGGCACGTTTTGCTGACACAAGGCACTCAAGAATAGGCAAGCTGAAGAAAGTTTAGGTTTGTTTTCTCAGCCTTGGGCACAAGCCTAGAATCCAGCTGAAGTAAGTGCTGAGCACAAGATCTCGCCAATGCATAAAGATGTCATCTCATTCACAAATCTTTTTGCTGACATTGCTCAATATTTCTTGGTGCAGTTAATGAGGTGAGGTGCTCTACAAAAGAATTCTGGCTAGGTCTCTGGAGCAACCTCAACTCTCTCTAGTCACACCAAAGGAAAGCTGTGAGCAGTAGCAGGGAGGCAGCCACCGGCTTCACACTCTCCCTGTGAGTCACCGTGCCATCCACAGGCTGCTGTGAAGGTCAGTACTGCAGGCAAATCCCCAGACTTCATGCTTCTGTAGATCCAGCAGCCCTGGAGCCACACAGGCATAGCCTGGGGACAAGAGCTCCTATTCCAGCAACCACAACTGTTTGGCAGTTTCTTGTACCTCAGAGTAGGCTGAGGGTGGATTTTGTTCTTCTAACCCCAAGCTGCCTTTTCATTTGGACATTATGTGGGTAAAACCATGTACTCACAATCTGTAAAGCACCTAATTCACATGCCGCTGTTCAAGCACAAGCACAGTTTACCACAATGCTAATATTTCATCCCAGTGGCTTCCCTAAACTATGAGCAATTCAGTGAAACAAAACATCCTCTGTATCCTCTGAAACTGGTTTTGAAAGCCCAGATGGAGGAAAATACTATTGGTTTTAATTAGCAATATCCTTCACATGAATCCCCTACTAACCAAAGAAGCATACTATATTTAATCTCACTTCCTTTAGTTTACTTACAACTGCCTCTCTTCTCTGTGGTTTACCAGCAGGAAACCACTGGAGGGGACATATCCAGATAAGATTAAACAACATGATATTACCATCTTTACCAGAACCAGGCTGACAGTTTTTCTGCTAGATGCTGAAGTGAGATTCATAGCTGTTCTGGCTTCCACTCACCATGGAAAGAAGACATTCTTTTAAGTCCACACTATTTCACTTGTTCCCCAATATTTCACTTATGACAGGGTTTTTGTTTTGTTGTTTGTGTTTCTTTTTCAATGAAATGCCCTTCAGACATTAAACTAGGCTCATCCTAGGTGAATGTAACAGGAAGCAGAACCTCAGTGTCCAGTCAGTGGATGTGTCTCCAAGAGTAAGACTATGGTAGAGCAAGGAAACTGTGACCTCTTCCGTGATGAGGACTCCTTGGAAAGCCACCAAGTGGCTTCCTTCAAGTGGCGGTGAGACGAGGGTGTGCCTGGCTCCACACATTTCTACCACAGGTTCTACCTGAGGGTCTTTCAACAGACACAAAATCTTAAGACCATAGACGTGGAAGAAGAGAGGTGTCAGAAGCAGGAACGAGATGAGTTTCTCTTGCACCATGTAGATCTCACCGTACTGTGGATATTCCCAGTCTAAATTCTCTAGGCACTGTTGTGCTGGGTAACACATAACCACACTGACCCAGTGGGAGTTACTTGCATAAAGCCTGTGAAATCTGCACCCTTCGCACACATCGCTTTTCACCGGGACTGGGGCAATAACAGCCAGTATCTAACAGGGATATTCAGTTTCTGCTTGCAGTGAATCTCCCATAGTCTTTTACGGGATCAGTACTCTTCCGTGCTTCCAGCAGAGTGCTGCTATGCTCTTTATCAGAAACCTTCAGTGACTTGAAAAGACATTTCTAATCCCTTAGCTGTTTCACAGATACCGAGGCTGCTTTCATTCCCATGGAATTTCTCCTGCCAGGTAACAGAAAGTTCACCCAGTAAGGGAATATCCTCACCATAAATAGGTTGCAACATCTGACTCTACTGAGGAGGGAGGGGAAACGACTGCAGTAAATTGGCATGATGAGGCATGTGAATGAAGTCAGACAGGGAGAAAAGACAGCCCAGGCATCAAGAGACAGGCTGCTTCAGCACATCTCCCAAGCAACTCTGCTGTCAGGTTTCTTAATGTCCGCATCTTAGGTCAGGCAAACTGATAATAGGCACCAAAATTCCATTAGAATTATCACCAAGTTCAGTTTTTAATATGACCACTCTTCTTTTCCTTTTTTTTTTTTTCAGTTGCTATTAATTTGACAAGTGTGTTTTCTGGGACTGACATTTTCCAGACTTGGTTTCAGCACATGACAAGTTTGGGGCAGTTGAAAGATGAAAGAAAATCAGAGGAGCAATTAAAGCATGTGATGAATATTTTCCACATGGCCCAACCAGAACTTTTGCACTTGACCAACTCAGAAAAATCTGAAATTAGAAACTATATACAAAATTATTTTGTAAAAATACTTAGTTCTCGACAGGATTTCAGAGCCACATTTTAAAGAAGTTTTCAAGTTTTGGCATTTCTTAGTTTGCAGTTTTGCTATGTTCATGAAAATTTTCATTTTAAGATGCTTTAATGAGATACAATTGGATGGGTTGTTTCTTAAATGGAATAAAAGACTGCATATATTTAGACTAGATAGTTCTTTCAATAACTGAGGTAGGCTGAAAAAGAGAAGATGCTATGAAATCACTATTGATCTCACTACACTAATCTAATTTATTTGGGAAAGACTTAAGACAGTGATGGAAGGTATGGAAAATCCATTGATAGAGAGACTGCTCTTTGTTAAGGACATTCTACCAGAAGAAAATTTGTTAATATCTTTTCAATCTCCCATAAATTCTTAGACTTTAAAGCTCTAAAGGCCCATTTGTGATAATCTAGTCTGACCTCCTGCACATGACATGCCACTGAACTTCAGTGAATTAAATTCTATTCCAACCAGGTGTCTTCTAGAAAAATTTCCAGTCATTCTGTATGTATTCCTATTGATGAAAAATTCACTGAAGTCCTTGGTCAATTGTTTCAATTACTTTCACTGTTAAAAATGAGTTCCTAGTTTGAACTGTCTGCCTTTCAGTCAGTGCATCTTGTTATACTTTTGTCCACTATACTGAAAAGTTCATTCATGCTGTGTGCTCAGTGCTGGTACATCCAGACTGTAGCTCTTTCACTCATCAATCAGTTCTTTTATGAAAGAAATAGATAGCGTGCTCAGAGTTTTTTTCTATGATCTGTTTTTAATTGCCTATAATAATTCTCACGGCTTTTCTCTGAGTTGTTTTCCCTCTGAGCTTGTTCGAAATTCCTTCCTGAAATACAGGAGAATGTAGATGCCATGCTGTCGAGAACCCCAGGGAGATGTCTTCCCAAGCATGGATCCTTGTTAAGTTGCTATTGAACTGTTCAGATACTTTTCAAATTGTGCCAGTAGAATGTAAGCTCCCATTCTACCTTGCATCTCCCAGTTCTCATTTTATGGCAGCCAGTTTGAAACAGCAGAATGACAGAAAACAATCACAGCTTATTCTGTAGGCCTGTTAAATAGCATTGCTCTGCTAACCAACATTTGGAGTTGAAATACAGAACATCCTAATTCACAGGAGCATTCACAAATCTTACAGAAGTCCATTGTTTTAGCTCAGCAGACTATATCTACTGTAATAATAATGCAAATTCACTTACTTTTGATGGTTCACACATGGCCCAAAGCTGTATTTAACTCTTTATCTTTGGGGTTCTGTGGTAGATGATGAAGCCCTACCTGGATAACGTACACATGAAATTCATTTCACTGGTAAATCTGGTTCACATGAGAACAGCAAAAGTGAGTAATCTTGAACCCGAGCCTCATAATAACCTCTGAACTTATGCTCTTGTTCCATGCTGTGATAGACCCCTGATAGTACTGTTTGCTACACTTTCTTAGCAGAAAACACTTTTTTTCCCTGTGGAATTCACAATGGATGTTAGCTGAGGATAACTAGAGCCTAGATGTCTGCCTCTCATTTGGTGCTGGATGCAACATGTATCCAGTGTATCTACCGGTGGTCTTTGGAGAAAGCACCTGCTTCTGCTCACTGAGAACAGTTGAGAAGAATGGTAACTTGCATTTTAATTGCTCAAATGCTTGAAGAACCTGGACACACCCTTTGCCCACATTGTGTGTCTCCTGGTATTTTGTAATTGCTGTATCTTGTCTTTCATCTACCCCACAAGCTGTGGGCATTTTTCACAAATTATCTCTTCTTTGTCATCCACAGCTCCATTTTCTCGTTTTGCAGCCTGCTAAATTGGTAACAGTGTAGCAGGAAACAAAGAGTTTCTGACTCACCAGACATGAGACATCTAACAGTTCAGTGAGGTTTGTTTTTCTGCTATGACTCTTCACTCAGCACTTGGAGTAGTCTAAGAGCATTACTTTTATGTTTCTTCTGACGCTGCATTAAAACTTGTGAATTCACCGGGTACGCTGCCTCAGAAATGAGCAGGCCACAGAAGAAACACTGCAAATACCCTCAGGCTTCTTTGTGCTGAAGTTATAAGTGATTCAGACCAAATTCTGGCATCCTTTGGCCTGATTTTGTTCTGCACCAACGAATTATTTGCATGACTTTGACAGCAAGGCTTGGCACCCTAGGAGTGACAGGCAATGGAAGCTTTGCTCAGCTGCATGCCTGTTCTGGGCAGACTTTCTGCACTGGGGCAACAACAGATTTGGGCAATAAAAATTGGGGGTAGTCAATCCAAGAAGGAACATTACAGCAGAGGCTTTATCGCTCAGCTTGCTGGTGTCAATCTGAGCAGCTCTGCTACCCACAGCTACTTAGGTGGTCAGAGTTTGCAAAATGATCCAGTAGTTAGGAGATGCATTTGCCCTGCCAGGTCTGGAAAAGAGGGACGGTTCAGGTCCTCTGGGCTGGATGATGACACTGGTGGAACACCACAGGAGGGTTATGCCAGACATACATGGCATGAGCTGACCCCTGATATTTTCAGTTGCAGCTATTTGATCTTTAACTACCTGTGTATTCCAGAAACTTAAGAATGGTTTGGGTTTTTTTTCCTCTCTTTTACCATTTCCATTTGTTTCTGCTGCTTTTTTTCCATTTTATGCTAGAAAGTTATTTTATGTGAACTACTGGATTTGACAGCCTGCCACTGTGGACATAGGAGATTTGGAGCAGGCAGGCAATGACATAACCTTGCTCTTTTGGCCTGACTGAAAGCTTACTGATGTTGTAGGACTCCTTTATTTTATCCAGCGAGTTTTCTATTAGAGTCTTACAGCAAGAACCTGGTACACTGAAAAGGAGAGAGACATAAGGTGCCCATCTTTCAAACTGCAGACCACATTAGTCTTTTGCCTCTCCTCCTCCCTGCACAAAAAACATCACACTGGTTCAGAGCTTGGGTACATCTACAAATCACCGTAGAGTTGGCCTAAACCCGGAGAGGCTGCTCTAGAGCTAGAGCAGGAGATGTGCCAGCCATGCAGTGCAGTGCTGTACCCAAAATAGCAAGCCCTGCTGAGAGGTAGATCTGTGGAGTCTGGTAGCGTAACGGTCACAGGGCTGCTCTGCGTTCAGGACATGGAGATCCCGCAGCGCTAAATTCAGTCACACGTATTTATCAGAGCAAACTTGGTCAAAAGTGGGTCTTTGCACGGTGCCTCACAGAACAATGCAAACATCCTCATCCCCTTTATAAATGGTTTTATTGCTGTCATTCTGGTTTGCCTTCTCTCCTTTACAAGCCAGATGCAAATGTAATGAGCACTCATCCATTAAACGGATCGGTGGAACAGTAACACTCACCATGGGGTTTTGCCTGGTTTATCAGCTGGTTGGTTGATGATGTAATGACTCTGCATAATAGTCAAAAGTGAGCAGGCATATGGATTAAGTTTCCAGAGAGCTTTCCACAGATTCAGTAAACAAGGTAGTGACACTCAGGCAATCTCCTAATTCTTGTAGCTTTTGAAAAACTGATATTTTGTAGATAGGATCTTCTAAGTTTTGTTGAGCAGGCATGACTAGGAGGGAACCGTTTCTTTCTCTGGCCTACTTTCCTTTTCAAACACATTACAAAGGGAGATTCTGGCTACTCAGAATTTTCTCCCTTAGTACAGTGAGCTATACTGCCTCTCACCTGTCAAAACAATGTCACTCCATGGCGAGTTATAGAAAAACTGTAAATTGGCCTTTGTTTTCAGACTGTGACTTACAGCTTTCCCCAAACAGCAACTCCCACCTCATTTTGCATATGGTGTTGTGGATGGAGCCAAGCCCAGATACTCACTGCAGAAGTGATCGCCAGCTCTTTACTTCAGGTTACTCCAAGCTTGAGAAGGGTTGGGAAAACAGTTCTGAAGGACCACATGATCACTCAGCAAAGGAACAAAGACAACTCAAAATAAAGGAAAGGAAAATGCATTTAGTCTGGTTATTTGTTTTGGCAGCTGAAAGTTAATTTTAATTATGCCTAATGTGTCATGAAGTGCTGTCTTACAGCCAGTTGAAACAGGCCACTGTTGAAGTAATGAAGACATAGTAACATGAGATAATGCTGCTGTTCATACTCTAAATCTGTCCTGAGCAGTGAGGAAGATCCATCTTTGCTGATGCAAACCGTGTCTCACTTTGGTTAAGTGCTAAATATAGCAACCCAGCTTTAGCTCTGCCATCTCTGCCTAGCTCACTGAGCATACATAGCTGCTTTCACTGCATGCAGTGTGGCAACCTGAGTGCCGACCTGCTCTGGACAGTGGTGAAGAAAAGGTGGGAGGCAGCACCCTTTTCTGCATGAGCTCCTCCTGAGGAAGTCAAAGGCAGTTGTCACCCTTGCTCACAACTGTGGCACAGGGCATCCCACTTGGGGCAGGGCAGCGCAAGGACCTCCTAAATAGAGAGCATGTCACCAAGACTGGCCTGCGGGGGTCTTGTTCTGGGTGTTCTGGGAAGCTTCTTGGAAACGGTCTAATACTGGGTTCATGAGCAACCAGGCAAGCGTCAAGTTTAAGGTGCAGAGCACCTTCCTCCCTACTCAGCAAGTTGCCTCAGCAATCCCACTGCCTCTTAGCATCTCTGTAGTGCAAGGATGCAGCAGCAGGAGCAGCATTGCAGCAGGGCTGCAAGGCAGTACCTACTGGAAGCAGTGCTGCTGCAAGCAGGATTGGTTCCCAAGAAAAGTGGTGATCAGGGGGGATAAATCAAGGACTCCAGCTCAGACAGTGGCCCTGAGGCAGTTTTCAGTGATACTTTGGGAAGGAGTGCAGAGGAAGACAGAAGCACCCTTAGGGGAATGAAGCTTTCCTGCAGAACGGCTCAGTGAATCCCAACATGGGGGACGAACCAATTTCTGCAGTCTTGCCCCTGGCTGTGTGGAATAGCCAGAGTCTTGTGTTTTCAGACAGAAAGGTACAAAGCATGCTTGCCTTCCCTTGTGCTCTGACAGTGATTGTCTGGCATTGCTTCTTTTCAAATATCACTGCTAGCTTACTCACCCCAGCCCAGCTCCCTGTGAAATTAACAGCAAAGTTCCCATGACCTCCAATCGGAACAGGATCAAGCCCAGGACAGAGAAAACTTTTTGAATATTCAATGACACCAAAATGTAACTTTTTGTTTACATAGCATGGGCTTCTTTTAAATGGCTACATGCATGTTTTGCCTGAAGCTGAACCCCAAGAGATCTGCGACCAGCAGACCATGAGCAGACCATGAGCTGCCTGTGCTCTACTGTTGGGTTCCCATGTGTTGGCAGGGGAAAAAGCTCTCTTTATGAAACTATTTAATTAGGAAACCAGAAGCACCTCTATAAAAGTAAAGAATACTATAAAAAGAAACTGGATTAAGCTTTGCCCTCTGTAGAAACAGGAACTTCTGTTCCACTCCATAAATTCTATTACTGGCATTATTATCTTCATAATTATTTTATGAGGAGTTGAAACATGTTCATCCCAATTTTACATATGGAAACAGTAAGAGAAGATAAGGAAGGGAAATATTCAAGGTGACAGGAAATCCTTGGCACAGCCAAGAACAGAACACAGGTCTCCAGTTTCTCACCCTGCTTCCCACCTCTCTCAGGCTGCAGTGTCAGGACCCAGTGAGGGCTGTGCACATGGCAGTGCTGGTCAGAGAAAGCTGCAGCAGCCTAGTGAGCCACAGTGCTCTCCCCAGCTAACTATCCTATGGGTTTCAGCAGCAGACCAGTTCTGTGCTGCTTTTGTTGTTGTTGTTATGTTGGTTTTCAGTACCTAAACCACTTTCTTGGGTACTTCTATCATATTGCAGCTGCAGAAGCCACCCCCCTGCAACTCTCTGCCAGCCTCACATCTGGAGGCTCTGCACACCGAAAGCTCAGACAGCACTGAGGAACCTCAAGGTGATGTAAACCCAACATTTCTTGCTTCTCTAATGTTGCCTAAATGTTACACCTGACTGACAACACCTGGAATGATTTGGAAAGTCAAAGAGCAGTAACAGAAAGTTGTTCTAGAGGACAGGATCTGCTGTTGAAACAACAGACTAGATTATAATAAAATCAAAGGGGACAAGAGAAATGAGAATGGGGAAAGAAAAAAATGAAGTGTACTGGGTGAGCCTGAAACAAATTTACATAAGGCTTGACAGTGACACTCTTATTCATACTTAATGGTATGTTAGCAGATGAGGGGTAAATTATTACTGACTTGAGGGCATCAAAATCAGATCCATCAGGCTCTAGAAGTAAGAAAGTGACTGTCTGGAGACACCCTCTAAACAAGTCAGTTAAACTCTTTTAGCATGGGGAAACAGGTCAATCTGCTTTGAACTTGTTAAGCAGATGATGCTTTGAAATGGCCATGGCCGATGCTTTTAAGACTGATTCACAGATATGCTTTAGAAGCAATGCTTGAATGGAGAAAGAAGAGGGACTGCACACTAAATGTATTCCAAAAGAGAGAGCACTTCCAAATTTAGCTTTAGCTTTTCTTTTCCAGTCATCTGGCAGCAATGGGAAGCTATGGTGGGTACAATCATCTCATGTAGCTTAAGCTGTCCAAAAAAGAAAAAGAAAATTTGAGAAAAAAGCTAAGCACTGCCATTTGTCTTTAAAAAACTCAGAGGCAAGGCAGAAGATGACACTGATATCTGGACATCCACCATGTTGCACATAATGGTTCCTCCAGGAAAAAAAAAACAACATTCAGTGAACTCTCAAAAAAAGTTGCCAAGTCCTTTAGCAACTCCAGTTAAGCACCTGTGAATTTTTTGAGATGAACACTGACTCTTTTGCCAGGGGGCTGCAAGGAGTGGAGAAGAAGGTGTTTATGTTACATTTTCTTAAAGAAACCACAAAACTGGCACTGTGGAAAGAGGAAGACATTAAAAAAAAATCCAGTTGTGGATGCAAGCTTAGCAAAACTTGTCATTTCAGCAGCTCTCAGCATCAAAGAATGTATTTTCCTGCAAGAAAAGATTTGTACTAGCACTCGGTTATCTTATTTTTATACTACCTTATGTGGGTTCATAAACTGCAGTCTACCCAGGATCTCTTTTAAAACTTCATTAATAGCAGTGAATAAGCATTAGATGTGTTTGTGTTGTCAACTGATTTGAAAATTAGAGGAGGAGATGTCAACTAATACAGAAATCATTTTCAAACTAGTGAAGTTGGAGCTCAAAAGGACAACTCAGATGAGAGGATGTTAAGAGACTTTCACTGGAGTGCCCATCAGAGCAGAGGAGTGAGCACAAGGCTTTCTCTCCCCCATCACCATTAAGGCATCATCTATCTTGTTCTCCCTGACTACAGATGGGGGAGGCTGCCAACCCAGCGAGCAGTGCTGGCAGCCCTCTGCTCCTCAAACAAAGCCACAAAAGTAGTGTTGAGAGCAATGGTTGTCACCAGGAGAAAATCAAACAACCCCCATCTGTCAGACCAGATGACAACACACAGGGCAGATGTGGAAAGCATTGCTGAAATGGTTGGGAATGCTCAAAGTGAAGAAACAGGATAATTAACGACATAAGACCTGATTGTCCTGTCATGCTGGTTTTATGATAGCATAACTCTGCTGACTGTGAAAGAGTTGCTTCTGATTCAGACTGAACTAAGCACTTTGTGAGCACCGTGACGAGCATCATGAGAAGGTCTGAGCTTGCTGTTGATCCTAGCACACCTCTGTGATTGTGAGTCATGAACTCAGGGCTTGACAATCCTTGAATCTTCCTCACCCACTCTTCTGACTAGACAAACCAAGCCTGTACTCAAGTTGCTCTCTTCAGGGAGATCAGTTAAGCTCTTTCTTGAGAATACTTGTTTGTGATTGAAGTACACTTTATTCTCCACATGCAGAACTAAGGCCATAGCCAGGGAGTTCCTTCAGCTGGCCCCTTGCTGGTGCTGCCTCCTTTGTACCAACACCAGTGTGGGACAGGCACATGCAGGTGACCCAGCAGATCATACTTTCAGGTGAGGTACTTTTCAGCTCCATCTGTTCTCCCATCTGGTTCATCGTGAACCACATCAATGTTCATGTCACCACAAGAGACCTCAGCAGGCACAGGTGGTTAGTGAGGGTTACGAGGGGAACACTATCCCACGGCAACACAAGTTTATGTCAGACTAAAGTAACGTGCTTAGTAAAATGCAAAGATTTTTCTTTCTTTTTTGAGACAGGTTCTATGTTTATAGTTTTACTCGTATCCTGGAGACACTGACAAATTCTGAGCTGCTTGGGAATCTCGCAGTAAGGGCATTTTTTTTCTGCTTGCTTCCAGGACAGCTTCTTGTACTAAGCAGCAATAATATTTACTCTTACATAGAGCTGTGCCATTTCAGTGGTGAAAACACCAATGCATGTCACGACAGTCTTTCAACTTCTCCCTCCTGGTGCTGGTTGATGGACCATAAATTCAAAGAGCGAGTCAGCCACAAAGTGCCATTGCCAAATTCTACACCTACTGCAACAATCTGAACTGACTCTTGCATTTGGAAGAGGAATTTCCTCGAGGAATTTAATAGGAGCTATTCTAGCGCTCCGTTTCTCTCTAACAACACCATCACATTAAGTAACACCTATAATAAATGCAGATTCGACTGAAAATTAGCACACATCAAATGTGTCACATATAAAGACAGCAAAGGTTTTAATTTCAGCTTTAGAAAGCCAGAAATTCTATGGTTTGTTTATTTTTGCATTGCAGGCACATCCTGAGGCAAATAACTCACCGAAAGTGTTTCCAAGAGCCAGCTTTTATCTAGAGGACATGAAATGGAAGTGTTAATAGCACCAATATATAGGTGTCAGTGTCACTGCAATAATTGCACTACAAGTCAGAGGCTGACACCTTCATAAAAGGAAGTGTCAAAACAGTAGAAACCAAGGCTATGAGATTTTCTTCACTTATAAAAACAGGCCTTGAATGACTATTCAAATGTTTAGCTGAAATCTGCTACTATATTTAAGACGACAATGAAAACTGACCTGTTTTCACTAAAAAAAAAAAAAAACCAACATAAAACAAACCAGCAAAAAACCTCACAGAATTTTCCTGTCATCATCAGCAGGATAGAAGCAAAGGGAGTAAGTGCAGTAGGCTTTTCTACCCCACGTGAGAAGCCCTCACTCTCTGAGAGCCACCTGTTTCCACAGAGGAAAGGCTCTTTCTCACCATGGAACAAAGACATGTCCAACGTTTCAGGTGAAATTACCCAGAGACCAACATTTTTTATTAAAAAAAATAGAATTATCAACAGTTGCAAAAGCAGAAACATTCACAAATCTATGTAAAATGCAATCTTATCAAAATGAGACTTGTAATTCTTTAGAGGGGCTCTTTGGTTGTTTTCTTTTCTTTTTGAATCTCTGTTGTTCTTATTTCCCCTGACCAGAATTGACCAAAAGGTTTTGGACCTCAGAAATGCTTACTTGAACATCTGAATATAAATGAATGCAAATAAAAGAAAGAACAAAAATGAAAATATCTTTGAAGTGTTTTGAATTTGATAAAGCAGCAAATCAAATTTGCTTACACCTGCCTTCAGTAAGTAGTCACTAAGAATTCATAGTTTATTTTGTCTCGCAACGAACAAATTCACTACTCTCAACTTAAAGTAAGTTGGTAGAAATTGTGATCTTATCCAAATCTGAAGTCAAAGGGCTATTGTTAGCAATGTGACTAAGTCTGTGTGATTTTCTGATCTTCTCAAGGCAAAATGGGCATCATGGACCAAGACAGATTATTTGTCTGATCATTCCCCCTGACCTTTGATGCACGCATTGATTTCTGTATGGAAGACCTTTGCCTTCAGCTCTTTGCTTTCTGCAGATCGGAATTCATAAAACAATGGCAATTTCCTCCAGTGTAGGGAAATCATAGGGCAGATGGTTGATCAAGAGATAAAAGTAGAAAAAAACCTGCACATATTTTTACTCCCTGTAAACACAGCTGCTGAAAGTAAGAAGGGGGCATCTTCTAGTTCCCTCCTTACTTCTGTTCACCAGGGTGACAAGTTGCACTGCAGCAACGGGTCGTGGGCATGGAGTGCAGACCCAGGGAGCACTTTGCAAGGCCAGGTTTTGTGTCTGTGCTCTGGCATCTCTATTATTCCCCCAGAGTTGCCAGTAGATGCCATCCCGAGGCAAGCAGTTTTTTTAGTGGTTGATGACAAAGGAATGGGGAGGAAGAAGGGGAGGTGAATAATTTGTGAGAACAAATAAAAAGAGGGTGGGAAAAAGAGGGAGGAGAGAAACGTTAGCTGGAGACTCATTTGTTTCTTGGCACAGTAGACAATAATGAACTCAGGGAGTTCCCAGCATCACTTCCAACATCCACATGGGCATGCCCCAGGCATGTCATTGCTTCCCCCACGCATGTTGCTGGTTAAGTAAGGAACCCTTTCTTCCCTGTCTTTTCTTTCACTTTTGGTTCCTTGAGTTACAAAGGCTAAAGACAGGTAACAGCTACCTATGTGTAAAAACACTGACTTCAGGTATGCCAGCACAAACCTGTTCTTGCTTTCAGAGCACTCCTCAAAAGCTCTTTGCAGCCAGGCATTGACCTGCAGAATCTGTTTACACTAGAAAAACTCCAGCATGTTTGCAGAGCCCCTGAATTAAGTCACTGATGAAGTCATTAGTGTGCCACTCTATGTATGTCACCTCCAAGAAACACTAGGAAAAATATAAACCAAGTGTGTGAAGAGGGTTGATTTCTTGGTGCATTAGGCAACAAGTATTTTCATATAAATCCCTGGCTGGATGCTCAGAAAAATTCACAGACTCATAACTGGGCTTTGTACTTGAAGAGTGCTTGTGAAAAAAAGCTTTCATTTAAGAGCCTAAAGGACACTGAAGTCTCAAAAATTGAGGGAATCCTGTTGTAGGGTAATTCAGTCATATTGGAATGTGTGAGATGTCATTTTTCATTCCAATCTCACCTCTGCAGTTCAAGAAATCAGTGTCAAGAATTTTGGTTAGTGTGGTGTCAGTTTAGGGTCAGGGCGGCCCCTTAGACCCATAACAGATGCGCTCTGCTGACCCCCCCCCCTCCCTAAAGGGGAAGAGAAAGGGAATAAGGGAGAGAGACTTAGCGATTACAAAAGAAAACTAGAACAGCTTTAA
>JANHFX010010258.1:0-22292 GCA_027560015.1 Chloroceryle amazona | reverse complement strand
GCGGGCAGAGCAGCCGGTGGGGATGGCAGCTCTGTGAGACCTGTCTCAGCGACCCTGCTCAGGTCGTTGCTCTCTGAATTCCTGTACGCCTATGCTGGATCCGTTTGAAAAGTCAGACAGTATCCCCGGGAGTCCAAAATTTCCTAGATAAATGTTTTCTAGCCCCAATGAAGTCCCCTCCCTTTTTGGTGGTTTGTGTCCTGGATGAAATAAGGCTGATGTTCCTCAGACCATTTTTCCCTTGGCAAGGGCAGCATGCATGTTTCTTTAAACACATTTTAAAGCCCTTGTCTGTCTCTGGGCTATGCTCAGCTCTTGAGAGGCGCAGGCGGAGGCTGAGCGTGGTGGAATTCCCTGTGCTGGCACAGCTGGCGGAGCTCCCTGCCACCCTCCTGCTCCTGAGCCCACAGACACCTGCCCCTGCTCTCCCCAAGGCTGGGCTCAGCCCCAGGCACCTGGGCACTTCCCACGACAGCCGCTGTCCTCTGGCATCTCACCTGGACATTCTGTAATTTCTGCCCTAGCTCTGTCCAGGGAACTCCTCTGCAGTGCTCCATGGTACTGGCAAGGCTACCTGAACCCTCCAGCTCTCCTTCCCAAAAGCATTTTTCTGCTGGGATGGGAAATCAGCTGCTCCTGGTTTATGCAGTGTCTGGTCCATGAGAGACTTGGAGGCACTATCATGAAACCAGATGTGATGTAGAAGTGTGCTAGGGTAGGAAGAAGGTACAGGCTTATAGGATTCTCAACTGTTGACTGAAGCCTCACAAGGTCCCTTCCACTCATCCAAGGCAGAGTGCCAGCAGGCACTCCCAGCCCCACCAAACTTCACAGGGACAGAAGAGAAAAATCTGCTCCACATGAAATCTAACAGTCGTTTTTTAGCGCAACTGTAAAGGCTCTGCCAGAGCAGCAATCCTTATCTTCACCTCCCATGCAGCTCCAAGGTCCCCCAAAACAGATCAGAGGGACTTTGCACATCAGAACAGCCTGGTTACAACAGCTTCCCGGTGGATAAGCACCAGATAATGGCAACCTCTCCCACCAGCAATCCACTAGAGAAACTTCACAAGCCCAGCTTTCAGGTTTTAGTTCTTGATCTGCAAAACCAAGGTTTATATGGGTGGCACGTGGTGCCTTAAGGTGGTGCCCAAGTATCTAGTTGGCAATGTCAGACATAGCTGATTTCAAGCACGCACAGAACACCAAAGCCAGCACAGCTAACCTGACCCCTTAAAAGTGAATTATCTCCCAGTTGTTTCTTATAGGAAAGACAGAAAAGATAGGGAGGATGGAGAGTTTTTCCCCATGCTCTTGTTAAAAGAGGCTTGCCATAAATCTTTTAAAGGTAAAAAGCAGAAGATCTGAAATCCTCCCTTCTGCTATGCAGAAGATAAGCTGTGATTCAGCATGAAAGTCCTCATAAGTTTTTCCTAGTTCCCATTACCACAGTGCCCAAATATCCCATTGTGAAACAAAGTCTCCCCCAGCGAGGTGCAGTGCCAATGCACAAGAAACATCAGGGGGTTTACAAAAGAGAAGAGCAATCCTGGCGCCTGATATTCTGAAAATGCTGTGCAGTCGACCTTTGAAAAGCAATTCTGAAATCTCTCTCATCAAAACAGGGGCTTCTAAAATCACTTCTCATATTTTAGAATGTTGGTCAGATCTCTGCCCTGGCAGCTTTGCAGCAGAATTCAAGTTTATGATCTGTATTCCATAGTCTTTAGTAGCCGCAATATAATGCACACTTAAGACCCGGGCAATTGCAGAGAGCATGCAGAGAATTCTCTTCCCGCTTATATTGCATGTGTTTTACATTGTTTAGCTTTTACTGTATATTCCATTCTATTAATGCCTTATGTTTCTATAGCATCTCCCAAGTGAAGGGCTCAATTCACTTTAGAAATGTAACTGAAGCTTCAGAATACCACCAGGACTGGCAGAACCCCCTGTTCTGTAACCACTTTGACAACTTTTAAGTTGCCTTGTAGCTACTGAGCAGTGCCTTTCTGCTCTTGCATGAGGCTTGTATTCTTCTGCAAAAGGCTGCTAAACTGGTGCAGGACCAGACTAGTTTATCCCTGCAGTTCCTCTGGCAGGCACTGGGTAAGTGACTCTGAGGTTTGTACCCTTTTCCTAGTGCAGAGCCAGGGCTGCATGTACTGATTTCCTTGGGAAGCACTGGAAAGGGGAAGAGCTGAAAAATTCACTGCTGTGCAGCCAGCCCTGATCCAGTTCTTCTTCCCTTGAGAGTAAACCCGTGTGAGGGCTTTACCAGCATGTCAATCCCAGAAAAAAAGGAAATTCTCCTGAAGATGCTGTGAAATAGTAGGAGTCTGGGAACCAGCATTGAGCGTGGTGACAATGAAATGGTATTTTCTTTGCATAGAGCTGCCACACATTCAGGTTTTTCCTGGATACTTCTTTTATGCTCCTACAAATTGTGCCTGGCAGAAGCAGAGCACTTTATACATTTGCCCAGGATTCTGAGATATTCAGCAGCCAGGCTGGGAGCAGTGATTGCTGGACTTCTAGCAATACTTGATTTGTTACACACACAGGGATCAAGTCTACAAGAGTGGCCCTGCAGATTTAAGCCTGCTCTGTGCTTCGGCAATAATCCAGTGTCTGAGATTACTGTGCACGTGCACATCAACTGCGCAGAAAACACACACCGGGTGCTTCCTGCAAATGCCGCACTCACTGTGCCCATAAACAGATTTCTGCAAGACTAATTACCTCAACTTGACTTGTAGCAAGTCTTCTTGCACCTCAGCCTGTCAGTGGGATGCTGTCATAAATCTACAGAGTTCTGCAAACGCCTAGGACAGATATCATTTCAGTTGAATTAAAAAGGTCACCCAAGAGCAGCACAGTAGCACCACCAACTCAATCACACAAGGTATTTGTCAGCTCTTGTTCCTGTGTGTTGTTCTCAGATATGACTCTCTTTGGATCCTGATTGGGTTATTGCACTTCCAACTATGACCCCTGTACTCAGACATATGTTCAGCTTTGGTTAAATTTGACTTCTTGTTGTGTTATAAAACGGAGCTTTACTCAGTGTTATCTTTTGATTGACTCCTCCACTATTCCCCTCCCAATGTATTTATCTGAGGCCAATGACAGCCAGCAAATACTCACTAGAACTCTTGTCTTTGGCAGCACATTCTGGCAGTGTTTTCAGGCAGTTTGAGAAGTGGGTGTCACTTACATTAGCTCACTCTAAAATCTTGACTCACCCTTCATGCATATAATCCCTCCTGCAAATTCTAGGCCATGGATTTTAATAGAGTTTCCAAAGTAGGTGTGAGGGCCACTGGCTGTGCTAATTTAGTTCCTATTGATTTATCTTGTCTCCTTTCACGGCAGCAAATTGTAAATGCTTCCTTTGCTTCACTTGGTGTTTGCTCCTTGCATGACAAGTCTCTAGCATTGATGGAATGTGTTAGTGAAAAGTGCCTTGATGTCTGTTTTCAATATTGTGGAGACAGAGCCATCATCTAGTGACAGTCCCACTTTGGGAGAGCTGCCTCTTTCAACCTCTACCTATTTACTCAGAGAGGAAAGCTGGGCCCTGTGACATGAAGGCTCCATAGCAGAAGACCCAAAACAATCTCCACAAGAGATGAAATAAACCTGTCTTTAGGATTGGAGATAAAACTAATCTACTGACCCATCACAGCCTTTTGCATTCCCTATAGCAGAGGCTAAAGTGGTTAAAGCCATGAATTTCTTTCTCTGAAGTCAAAACCAGTTGTTGTGGTCTCCTTTTGGTCAGCAGCAGAATGCACCCTCCAGCGAGAATCCTGCCGCATAACTTAGTCCTTTATGGATTCTACTTTAAAGTTTAAAATCCAATTTTACCTTCAGTAAGAAGTAGCTAAAAAGTAGTACCTCTTGTTTTGTCTTCAGTTGAGCTCCTATTTGTAGAGCCAGAACAGTCATGTTCTTTTGAAATTGCTGCAGTTTTAGAGAGGTGAAAGGAGCTTGACACTCAGGTTCACCCTGAGCCACCACCATGCTCCAGGGCTTCGATTAAGACATTCCAGGTAACTCCTGGTTAGTTGGTGGTGAGTCCCTAATGTATTTATTCCCTGCAGATCTCAATGTGGCAGCTGGAGGCAACTCTGGGACTGTGCAAAAAGGAAGAAGCGGAACACAGGGAAGTGTGTGCCATGTTGTGTCCGGCAGCCAAGGTGTCCATGTAGAAGCTGAGGACTTTGCATCGGGACCCTGTGGCCCACCGACTGGTTTGAGTAACAGAGCTTGACTAGCAGGAACATGTGGTGTGGCCAGAAGCTAGGAGGGAGACGGAAGAAAAGGATCTCCCTCTTCCAGCAGCAGCAAACTATAATGTGGCTCAAACCACACCAAGAAATCACTCTTGAATTCCTGCTCTCAGATGTCATTTAGGCGCTGACCTCCAGACCTGCTCAGGTGTGGGGAGGAAACCAGAAGTCCAACTTTTAATTAGGTCTTGGCCCAGTCCTGAGCTTGCTCTGTCTCACACGAGAAAGGCCTGTGTTTCTGCTGCTTTTAGTTCTCACTCATGACTTGGGTACTAATCACATATTTTTTGCAAACATAGCATGAAGTATCTTCGTTTAGGGAAGGGAGCATTTAGAGGGAGCCTACAAAGGTCATACATCTTCTCTTTAGTTATAATTATCTATTATATCAGTGTTGGTTTTTAATGAATAAAAAAAGTGACTTTATAATTACACCTTTGGAAAAAAAATAAAAATAAAATAAAAAGATTAAATTCTTTAGCAATGCTTTTTGCAGCATTCCTCCCCTGCCTCCTTCACTGGGAATCCCAGCATGTGCCTCTGAAATAGATATTCTGGGACTGGCATTTGCCAGACTCAAATCCACAAACTTCTGGTTGTGCCAGTTTGTGAATTACAGACCTGCTGTCTGAAAATGACTGGTTTTCCAAGCGAGGGCAGTCAGCATTTCAAAGACTGAGAAATAAATCAGCATATGTGGATTTTATTTATAAAGATCTAATTAAATTTTCTTCTGTAATTTCAATATGCAGCATGCACACACAGTGTATATTTTTTGGCCATAAATATGAACGATGTACCTTATAATTCCCTTCCTCCATAATGTGCCTGGGTTTTATGCTGGTAAAGTGACATCTTAGCCTTTTGTAGCCTGTTGCAGTGCACTGTAGAATTTTTATTGTAGGATACAGTCTGCTTTGGAAATCATCCAACAAAGCGATCTGCTTCCTTTTAAAAAATAACATAAAATACTGCATTTTTCGTAACGGGTATCAAGCCATGCAGAAATCCAAGCAGGGAAAATAAACACAACATTGCCAACACCAAGCACTTAGCAGTCCTGTCCTAGGCCACAAAATCATGAGTTTGCCTTATAAATCTTTGAGATTTCAAAGAAAAGTAATTTGGGGTTTCCTCTATTTACCCTTCTTCCTTTTAAAACTTTTGGGTTGTTTTCAAGCTATTCGGTACAATCACAAAAGTTGTCAATTTACCTTCAGCTTTAAAGAATGCCAAAGCTCTCACGTAATTACAGGATATGAGGAACCAGAGCTTTGAAAAACAACTGTAACAAAAGCTGTGGTAAAACTGCAGAAGCTGGTGCCGCTGCCGACTGGAATCCGCTACCTGGCGTAGGGCTGAACCCCCTCATCCCTGTTACCCCCACTGCTGAGATGCTCAGAGGAATAAGCAGGAGCTAAGCCTGCCCTGAACTCATGCAGCAGTTGTTTGTCTCTACTTCTCTTCAAAAATCCCAACTTTTCAGCTTACTATTTGACAGGCTTTCTGCTACCAAACCAAATTGCATAGTCAGCCTGAAAAGAGTATTTCCAAATAATATGAAATATTTGCTTCAACCTAAAACATAATTTCCTTTAGCAGAGGTTTGGATTCCTCCCCCCCCACCGGAAACAAGGAAAAAAAGGCATTATTGATCAATTCAAAGCAGGCACCACTTCCCCCAGTTTTTCTGTACAAGTCCTACTATGACAGCTGCCATTCTCACTGCTCGTGTGGTGTTTCCAGTGCCCAATGGCAAGTCTCACCATGTGGATCCATGTGCTGGTCCAGCTCGTGCTCACGACATCCATGGGCTTGCTTAAAGGAAAGGCAACAGCCTGATTGCCAGAGAGTGCTTAACTAAGCCACAGTGCGTGACTGGGACTCACCAAGACTGCACAGGAGGATTTGGGGCCGTTATGGCTTTGTGTTCACGAGTCACATGGAGTTACCACACATCTACAGGGGAATTCTTAGTTAGGGGGTTTGTTAAAGGGTAGAAAGAGGCAACGTACCCTCTGCTGCGGCACTGCAATGGCTCCTGAATGGATAGCAGCTTGTGAAGGGCTGGCCTGGATTCCCATCCACCATCTGCACCCAGATTCTTAAAGTTCAGAGGATGGGCCAGCATACAAAACACTCAGGCTTCCCTGGTAAAAGAAAAATGTTTCACTGTAGTCAAGAGAGCCAGACAAACAAGCATTAAATGATACATCATCTGTCTTCTTCAGCCCAACCTCAGGCAGGACTCAAAGGCAACGCACTAGCGAAGCCAGCTTGTTACCTTGCCTTGGCTCTGCCTGAGGTGTGTGGAGCCAGTGTTCATGGGTGTGAAAGGAACACGAAATCCCGTGCAGAGCCTTGCCTGGAGTGGTGAGCAAGGCTGCTTTCAGTTTTCTAAGACACTCATTAATTCATTTACCAGCAAGATTCGAGCACAACACCATTTTTGCCTTCTGTCTTTCATGATTAACCAGGGATAAGAAAGGCACTCTGGTCCATCTCACCCTCTTGTCACTGCCAGGGCCAATGCAAAGGGGAGGACCCAAACCTGCAACCCTTCAGTGCTGGGATCATGGGATCTGTGATTTTTCTGTAGGAGAAGGAAAGGCCAAGGCTGTCTATTTATTCTAATTGAGATGACAGGGTGAACTCTGAACTCATTTCAGGCCTCTCTATCCCCTTCATTTAAGTTTGATGCTGTTGTTGGTTTTCCTGCTGTGCACAGGGATGCAGCCAGAGGTGCAGCCTGCACATGGCCTGGCATGTCTGTCAAGGCACACACACACTGGCCCGTGCCTATCATACATGTCCCAGGCCAGATGCCTCATGAAAGAGTGTGTCAGATCACACCCGAGCACAGCCTGTGTCACTCTGCAGCTCATTTCTGTTTGGATGTGGCCCTGATGTGCGAGGCAGAAGTGTCTTCACCAAAGCATCCAATACACAGTTGAAAATTGGGCATTTGGAAACCAGTTTTACCATCCAGGAGTGTCTGGCTCCAAGCACAGATCCATTTTCAGATGACTTGTTATCAAGCACATTAATTAAAGGGCATCTTTCACTGCAGCATTCATTGCCAGTAGATGGACTGCATGCAGCAGAGATACGCTTTCAGTGTTGACATGTAAGGGTAGCATCACTTCAGCAGTGATAGGAAGGTGTTGATGGGATAAAGCCCACCCTCCCAGTAATTCCGTTGCTGTAATTGCAGCAGGCCATGAGCCAGGCAGGCAGCGGTTTTCTCTGTTCCACAGTCCCAGATTTAACACTAAGCAAGAAAGCTCCCAGTGGGGTTGCAAAGACCTCACTTTCTGCTGGGTGCTGTCATTTTAGGTGCAAGCTGAGCAGCGAAAAGCAGATAAGGAAAGAAATTCAGGATCTGGCTTAGATGTCCAATTCCTACCGACAAATCACCTGGAGTTTGAAGGATGCGCATCCACCTGCAAAGTTGGGGCCTCAGTGCCACTGTGGTGTGGCTCACACTGAGGTCACACAGGAGGGTGCAGCAAAGCAGGGAGAATCAGGCCTGTTTCCTCACCCTCTTCATCAAATTACACTGCCCTGAGCCTAACAGGTTCACCTTGGTGAGACGGAGGCAGCGTGGTGGAGCATTTCAGCAGCTAACGGCGGCACAGCTCCCATGTCCACAGCCATCACAAGGGACCCCACTGGCTTGCGGGGCACTGTGCCCTGTTCCTGTCAGCTCACAAAGGTCTTTTGCTCCAGGAGAAAGAAGAAAAAAAAAAAAGTCTGTTTCTTTGTGAATTTCAGTTGTTCCTTAAACATCCCCTTACATCTACATCAGGTCACACTGTGAGTCAGTTTGACACCTAAAGGGCCATTTCACAAGGCAGCCTTACGTGCCATACCCGTGTGATCAATCACACAAAGCAAATAGCCAGCTCCAGCAACTACCCGGTTCTAGCAAGGGCAAATGTCACCGTGGTGACAGCAGTGAGCCCATGAGCCTTCCCACCCACACAGGGCAGGGTCTGCAAAGCAGATGACAGGATCTTGGGAGAGATGGGGCTTGTGAATGTGATCCTAATGCCACATCCCCGAACAGTGAGTGTCCTACACAGGAATGATTTAAGTCCTGAAAAAAACAAAGCAAGTTCTGCCCAACTTTTAGGCCAAAGCAGGTCAGGCAAGATGCAAGGCTCCAGAAGCTGTCCTGATATTTACCTCATGTCAAGTCATGACATTCATTTGTTCGTGGTGGCTAAAGACCCTGAGAAGGCAGCAGCTCCCCTGGCTTAGTTGAGCTGTTGTGCTGCAGCATGCAGAGCATATAAGGGAATAGTCTGGGGCCAGTAAGAAGCAAAGAACTGTTCAGGAATGTCTTGCTGAAATAGCCACTGAACTCTATGAAGATTTTGTAAGCAGCAGTGTAAAGTGTTTTACCCAGCTTTAGCCCCCAGCTTGTAAGGGCAAAGCCACAATTAGAACAGCCTGCAAAACCAGGGGAAATAGCAACACAAACTGCCACAAATCCCCTGGGAGAAGAAATCTTCATCCCGTGCCTGAGCAAAGACTGAATACAGATGTAAAGGGGCAGAGGCTTCTGCAGCCTCTTCTGCGAGGTTTCCCACCAGGTCAGCAGCAGGAGGGCAGCCCTCCAAGGGAGCCTGTTCTGCAGTGGCTGGGGCTGGAGATGGATGCAGGGCAGGCTGGGGACAGGCTGGGGACAGCCTCTGGATCTGCCCTGGGGACAGGCAGGGAGGTGCCTTCCAGATCAAAGCTTGTTTCTACAAAGTCCTTCTGCAGTGCATGGGCTGTGTCCAGGTCCCAGCTGAGGGCGGGTATCTCAGGCCAGGGTTCAGATCTGATCAGGGTGGCTGGGACACAAATCTCCAAAGGTGTTTCCAGCATTATATCAGCCGGCACTCGCCCTTCTCTCGCGGCATGTGAGAGGTTAGACTTGTATCCTCATAACCTCTGCTCTAAACGAAGTGGCAAAAACATTAAGTAAGACAAAAACAAGTAACAAAATCTGGATGGTGAAAGAGCCCATGTGTGAGGAAAAAACAGTATAGACCCAATAGGGCAGGGAGCAAAAATTGCAGCTAAAGCTGTAGCCTGGGACAGTGTGGATCATCCTGACCTGCAGTAACATGTTTAGAGTCCTGTGTCACAAAAGCTCCTTTTCTGCAAGGCACCACACAGCAATCTGTGCCGTAAGATGTCCAGCAACACCCGGTGTGATGATGGCAGGCAGATCCTCTCTCAGGAGGAGCCAAATGCTCCAGAAGCACTTAGCCATGGCAGAAATAGAGCTACAGCACTCTCCACAATGAGCTCTCTTGCTAATTGAGCAAGCGAAGACTTTTCTGGAAGTAAAACAAATATAGCTGCAGACAGGCTAAAACAATAAAGGAAAATCTAAAAGGCTGAACAAAATGACCACAAAGTCTGTGAAAGGAGTTCAAATCTCAGAAGCAGCTGCCTGCAAGTGGGCCGTGGAGGCTGCACAGCCAGCAAAAATGCCCTGACTCCATCCTCCTGGCTGGCTGAGGCCCTTCACCTGCTATGCCAGGGAAGAGGAGGCCAGAATGAGAGGCTGCAGAAATCAAAAAGATATCTTGAATAGCAATAAATGATCAAAGCCTAAATCTGCATCTAGGATTTAGAAAGAGAGAAGTGTGGAAGCTCTGCACTCACCTTGCAGAGGAGCAAAATTCTAGGGAAAGTCAAAGCCATGGGGGGCTGAGCTGTGAAGAGAAGGACGAAGGGGACCTGGGGACAGGAGGTGACTACAAAGGCACCCATGAACATGGCAGGGAGCTTGAGTCCCTGCGTGTCACTGCCAGTAGAGATTATGGAGCTTTATCATAGATCTTTTCCAAAAAGAAGGATGCAGATTTTATTCTTCCTATGGTTCAACTATCTCAGCCATCTTCAAATCTGCAGAGCTACAGGGTGGGGATGTAAAATCCTGAACCCTTCAGGGTTGTGTCACTTGGAAGAGATGGCTGGTGATAGCCACTTGTTGGGGAAGGTCCCAGCCCTCCATTATGCACTGATACCCAAATTTGCAGAACATAGGAATTAGTCACCAAGAATATAGCAGAGCAAATCACATTTCTCCAGAAGAGATGTACCTACAAGTTGGCCATTTTCTCCACACGCCTTTGACAGACTTTTAAGTATTATACTGAGATCCTCAGCTCCAAGGAAAATTAAGAGGTGCCTAAAGCCATTTATCCTGCCTACGTTTAAGCAAGATGCCCAAGTGTCGGGGTGTGCCTGTATCCCTGCAATTCCTTTACCGTTGAAAGAAGAGATGGGCTCCTTATGACAGTCACAGACATAACCTTCAAATGCACCATTAATGGAGCTACTCCCCCGCAGCCATAGAGGAGCTGGAGGGAGCTGGGTGCCTGGCCTTGTGGAGCAGAGCGAGCAGCCCCAACATTGCCACCTCTGGAAGAAATTGCTTAATGCAGGAACCCACCTCCATCCTGGCCTAACTGCTAAATTAGATGTTAATTATTCCCTTGATGTTCTGTTCTTCCTGACACCGCAGTGAGAATTGCTGCCTTTTGCATTACTGTGGTGCTGCTGAAGATGCTTCAGTCGAGGGACTGGTTTGGTGTGATTAACACAGACCATCTCTTTTCACATGCTGGGGGCCAGAGTTGTGTGGTAAAATCCAGAGTCGTTCCTTTGAAATGACACATTTCATAAGTATGACTGAAAACTGCTGACTTATTTCAACAGGGTTATTCTGGATTTACAGCAGTGAAACTAAAAGGAAAGTGAGAATTTGTCTATCCTTCACTTATGAGTAATACAGTATCCTTAATTAGGAGTAATACAGGGTGTGAATTTAAAGCACAATAGTTATTATTGAATTGCTCCTCAGACTACAACCAGATTAGAACAAAAATACTCTGGAATAAAATGGTAGGATTCAGGAACAGGTACTTCAGAGTAGCATCCTGTTATTTCCTAACTCTGGAATAACAAGCACAGCAGTGAGGATTGACAAGATGGCTGGTTTACACTTTACCTTATGGACATCAGAGAAACTACCCTCCACCTTATTTTCTTTCAAACCCAGTTGACTCTCCTGAGGAGAATTTCTGTTCATAAATACAGTGTGAAATTCTACAGGGTTCACCTGCACCACTTCCTTTCAGCATTAGCTTTTATTGCTAAACTCCTGATTTACTTAAAATGGAAAAAAGAAATTAACACCGAAAAGAAAAACAAGCATTTGTAGGAGCTGGGCAACGTTTTCCATACATGCTTTCCCCATGAGTCAGGGTCCATCCTGTGTACTGACACATCCTGCAGACTTGCACTGACTTGTGGGGCAGAGCTGTAGCAGCACACAGCCCAGACACATGAAGACACCCAGAGAAACCAGAGGGAAAGCTCTGCATCCCAGGAGCAGCCATACAGGGCACAGTTTCCCAGTGGTTTTTTTTCCCAGATGTCTCATGCCGCTCATTTTGTTCCATGCTATGAGACCAGTGCATGTACTTGAAAGCAGCTCCTTGCTGCTGGACTCGGGACATTCTGGAGGAGCTCTGACGTCTCTGCAGAGGCTGCAATTCTAATAAAGATAATCAACAGTGCCCTGGGTGTGAGAAGCCCTCAGCACTTCTGCTGAGACTGGGAGGCACAGGATTGTCTAAGCCTGAGAAGTGATTCAAACCACAGCTGAGCATTCAAAATGCAGGGTCTGTTTCTGCAAAACTCTGTGCCTGGACACATTTATTCCTGAATAAAATGTGACTTGATACTACCCACTTTATCCCTTCTGATAGTTTGGTTGCTTTAAAAGCCGATTAGGCTGACATAGAACAACACTCTATTTATTCTACAATGAGTTACGCAGGAATACGGATGATGGAGTGAGTCCATCCCTAAAATTAAACCCCGAAAAGCACACACTGACTTGCATACAGTGACAACCAGTGCATATCATTTCAGTGCTCAGAAGACCCAGTGGCCCTCCTGATGAGGACAATCTGTGTAACTATCTGTCAGCAAGATTTCCACCCCCAAAATATCGTTATCTAATCTGAAATCTAGGCAGTTATGTTTCAGTGGCTTGGACTGTGATTTATAGCGTGGTGTATCAGCCCAAACCTCCTGAATGATCTTAATTAAACTCTGAGGGTGAAAAATTAACGACCACAGTTATTTTATTATGCATGACCACTAAAAAATGTACTTAAAATTTACATAATGCCTAACTGAAAATTATTTAATAGTCACATTGAGACTCAGATTATTATTAATTATTTAACTTGTCCTTTATCACTGCGGAGGAACAGGCAACATTTCAGCACCAAGTTTGTGTATGAGGAGAGGGAAGGGGCTGCTCTGGTGCTTTTCTGCCTCTCCCACAGGTGGCCAGGCTCCATACCTGCTCTGGTACACTGCAATAATGTTAAATGTCTCCTCCCCCCCCAGAAATAGCTCTTTACACTGTCTCCAAAAATGCTTTTACTGGTAACATCTAACATACACTGTATGCCACTAATTAATCTCCATGCCAGCCCTGTGTGGAAACAACTGTTCTCAGTGCTGAGCAGGACTGCGTTGCAGGTTTCACAAACAGGCAAAAGAACATGATGGGACAGGAGCTTCCCCGCAGATACCTGCCCTGCAGGTGCTCCTGAAAGAGTTCCACTTTGCATCACCACCGTGTGCAGAGGACTCAGCTTTACCATCGCCATCCTCTCACTTGGGGATGTCTCTGACACCTGCCTTGTCCCTGCAGGGGACCCAAGTGCTGAGCAGGGCTGCTGGGATGAGGCTGTTTTCACCCCTTGGGAGCCTTCCAGGCAGGTGAGTGACAAACTGAGCCTTGAAGCAGCAGGCTGGTGCTACCCAACCCCCTACCCTGCTCCTTAGGTGAAATAACCCCTCTCCACTCTCTGTGTGTTGTCTTGATTTCTCCCCGAGGGAAACATCCAAAACATCACCATGGACCTCTGAGATCCCAATCCATTGCAGCATCTGACTTACTACAGAAACGGGCTCTACCTCTGAGGAGCTGAATAAACTTCTTCCTGCACTCCCACCCAGCACCTGAGAAGAGTCAGGGAGAGACACAGCCACAGTGGGTCTCCTCAGAAACCTCCCTCAGCCTTTTCCCCATGGCCCATCCCCAGCTTTTTCCCAGGACACACCCTGGACACCTCTGCCAAGTGCACACATTGTGCTGGGGCTGGCAGGCTGCACAAGGTGGGGATCATAAATCACAGTGCAGCACATGCTGCAGCACTTGCTGAGAACAAAGAGGAGCTTATTGACAGGTCTGTCCACAGTATTGATACATCAACCCAGAAGAGATCCCCCAAGGTAAAGACAACAACCTGCTTTATCAAATTATCACCTTAACAAGCCAAGACTGCAAATAAGAGACAACCGTGTGGGCTGATGCCTTGGTACAAAACCAGATAAAACAGACTATGGACTGGCATGGACTGGCATGAACCCTGCAAAACACAGTGGACTATTTATACTTATTTTCCTTAAGAATAACAGTAAGAAATGTAAAAATTGAGAAACTATCCCCAAAATTAGCCTTATAAGGAAGCCAAGGAGTGCCGGGTAAACTATTACCTGCTGCATTGCATTTGAAAGCTAATATGGAAAATTATTACACCAGAAGAGTCTTTACTACTAGTTTCATCATCTGCAAGAAATCAGCCAGAGATCAGCCTGGATGCTCCCTCCTAGTCCTGCTGAAACAGCCTCCAGCCACATGCCACGTGGCGTAACCTTGCTCTTCATTACTATTGACATCATACCAAGAAGCCACAGTGGTGGACACCGAGCTACTGTGCGGCTCTGGACTTCACAAACACAGACTAAAGGCCTCAAGAACTTGATGAGAGGATTTAAAGAGCATGAAGAATTTCCAGTGATTCTCAATTAAAAAAAAAAAGAAAAAAGAAAAAAAAAAGATACAAAAATTAAATATAATAATAGTTGGAATACTGATGCTTTTGCAATTGGGGCACATGCTCCAGCCTATACTCATTTTTCTCCCTCTGTTCAAATACCACACTGACAGGGCAAAAGATGGTCTGCTGAGCTTATCCATAATTTTTTTAAACAGCTGCCACAATGTTTCTTTACTATAAAAGGGCAATTTTTATTTCATATATAATGGAAATCTTTTGTTTGTTGAAAACTAGATTTTCGTTAATTAAAACCATGCAATCACCACCTTGATAACAGTTGGTAAAAGGGACAGTGTTTTTAAAATCTAGAATAAAAGGTAAAATGTTTCCTTTCAGGACTTTCTAAAGGAAAACAGACTTTCTGCCAAGTTGTCTTCTTTCACATGGTAATGACTTCTTTTTTTTATTTTAATTTTGAGATGAAGCAAAATGATACTTAACCTAGAGCTCTTCTTTACAGGTCCCAAAAAAGGGGGAAACGCTCTCAAGTCTCAGATGGGGAATCTGAGGCAGAGATCATTTAACAGAAGAGGTCAGACATCCTGTACAGGGCCAACGGCCTGGAGATTCTACATTTTCTGGCCATCTACTACATTACCAACAGGATCACTACACAGAGGAAGTTTCATTTATGATACTCTTTCCTTCTGGTCTGTGAAGTCACCAAGGTGACAGCATGCATGGGGCTGTGTCCTGACACCGCTGGGGCCACCCCTGCCAACCTCCCCTGCACAGCAAGACAGGCAGCATTTCCTTCCAAGCTTTGCTAAGTAAGATGGTAAGTGGGAAGGTAACACCATAAAGTAACTTACACATAATTAAACCCCTTCATTTGACAGCCCCAAAAGTTGTGTGCCTAGGTCTCAGCGCTACTGGGCCAAGGCTCAAACAGCAAAATGAAAGATCTGGAGGCTAAGGCTTCACTGGACCCCTAACCGAGAAGAGGTGTGGTCAGTCCGTCCAGTATATATTTATACATCAGCCTTCAGAGCACAGCAATGCTCAGTTGTCCTCATATGTTTGTATGCCTGGGGAGAGGTTTCCAGTTACACCAACTTACTGCAGGGTGACACTAACAGATCTGATTTCTTGAGAGAGATAATGAAGTCCAGGACTATCTGGCAAGGAGCAGAAATGTCAGTATGACAAGCTGATCGCTTACTATACCATAACTTAATACATCCTGTGCATGTTTGGGAGGATGTTTTTGATGAACTAGCAACCCAAATTAGCAAGGAATTTTTAGCATGTGCCTGGTCTTCTCATACGTCAGGTATCAGAATTCACCTTGAACAGGGAGATCATTCCCTAAGCATGACTCCATTTGCTCTAGCATTGCAATTTATGACTCCAAGGTGCTTGGAGGGATGAGTGGAGAGGTGGGAATGTTCACAATTATTCAGGGAAAGCAGATGCTATCAGACGAGACTGCACCATCAGTTTCCAGATCACACAGCCCACTTCTTAACAGGAGAGCAGGAACAGCTGCCAGCAATGTCTGTTCCCAATAACCAGGATAAAAGAGTGGACAGTAATATCCTAATCTCCAAAACGCAGAGGACAGTTTTGGAGTGATTTGGAGTGCTGAGTCCAGACAGTTAACAAAGCCCCTCACTGTAAATCCCTCCAAGAGCAGGAACTGAGGTTGGTGAGGTTTTGCTTCCGGCAAAGCAAAGGACTCTGCAGGGACAAATTAAACATTGCAACGGTGGAATTAAATATCACAATGGTGGACTTCAACATTGCAATGGGGATCACAGAGGGATGAAACAGAATGGCTGACACGAGTGTTGGCAGTTTATGACTCAAACTGCAAAGGATGAGGGCAGGTTTGGGCCCACAGCTTTGTTATCCTACTGTAGTCAGATCCTGTTTACAAGACTGGTGAACACAACAGCTGGAGAAGTGAAACTGTTTACTTGTGGTAAACTGCTGATGCTCACAGCTTTTGCTCCATGTGCCTCTCATGTTGCTTTCCCATCCTTCCAAATATAGTCTTCTGTGACAGCCAAGGTCTGGATGGCTTTTAAGCAGAAGCCTCTTCCCAAAGGGCACTGTGCAGTGCAGTATGGCCTTTGCATATCACTGGCACTCAGGATATAGAAAGAAATTATCTTTCTAGAGATTAGAGAGGAATCCATACAAACTCAGAAACAGGGAGGTTAATTGCTGGAAATAATATTACCAAACCTGTGCATCATGTGCAGTGCATGCTCGTGCAGGGTGTTTACGTATGCGGATGTGTGTATCTTTACACAGTAGGCTTGGTGGGTGTATGTACATACAATCTGCCCAGAATTTCACAACTTAAGTTAACTGGGTGGAGAGCAAAGAAGGCTGTGGGTAGAGAACAGAAAGATGCCTCCATTTCTTCTATGAACTGGACGATCTGTTAATCTGTGGAATTCTCACTGATGCCCTAGCCCAACATGAGTGCTGCCCGACTGACCCAACTCACAAATTCAGCTCCTGATCCTCTTTTGTAGACATGGGAAAGTCACAACCAGAAAGAAACATCCTTTCTGCTTCCTCTTCCAAATGTTACATGGATTCAGATCTGGAACTACTTAGAAGAGGAAGCAAAATAATTTCCAAGAGCCAAAAAGAGAGAGCAGAAGACAGAAAAGGAAGTCAAGGATGTAACAGAAAAAACAACCTGTAATTTATCAGCACAGAAAAGGTACCTCAGGGACTGCCAGGGTCCATGAGGCTGCCCACAGACTGAATATGCTTTGAGAAAAGCAGCTGAACAAGCAGACATCAAGGTGTCAATAAAATACAAGCTCCTCACATAGAGTACTAAGTGAAATGTTGGTCCGCTGAAGTCCGTGGAGTTTTTGCCATTGATTTTGCTGGGGACATAGATCCACCCTGGTCCGTTATTTCTTCTGTTGACAACACTGTAAACAGTCTCACTAAGTTATAAAGGGGAAATGTGCCCAAGGCACTGCTCGTGATGAGCTATGTTGCTGTAGGTGGTAACTAAACTGTAAATAAAACTGTAACTCTTTGGACTTTGCCCCCAACAATGTTTTTTTCCTGACTAGAAATTCAGGCATGATACAGAGCAGGGAGAACACACTGACTTTTAAAAAACCTCCTAGGGCAGACTGACATGGAAGATCAAGCTGATGCCAGGAACACAAGTAACCGACCTCTCCATCTTAGAAAAAGTTATTTGTGCTCTGCAAAGCTCTGGTGTATAAAACATATATGAGCAGATCTGAAAAAAAAAAACCCAATAACAAACAACAACACCCCCCCCAAAAAACACCCCCAAAACATAACAAAACAAAACAAACAAAGAAAAAAAAAAAAAAAAAAAACACAACAAAACAAAACAAAAACAACCACCACACACACCCCCCAAAAAAAAAACCAAAAACCCCAAACCAACCCCAAAAAAACAAGTAAAAACTGTGACATCAGCTGAAAAAAAGAATGTGCCAAGTAACAGCTCTCTGGGCCCAGAGCTTTTCTTTTTTTTCATTAAATTTTGCTGGAGATGAGTTGATTTGGTTTGGGGGTTGGCTGCTAAGCCCACACCTCCCAAATTGCTGGACTCTCCAGGAATCTTCCAAACACCTTTACAGAGAAGGCACCAAATCTCCTGCTTTGCAAGGAAGAGCTGGGATAATCAGACTGACGATTCTGAAGTTGGATCTACCTCCTGCTGTTGCTCAAATCTGGGCTTCCTTGTGACAAATTCTTCTCTTGTTTTATTTCCCAAAGCAGCACTGTCAGAGCAGGCAGGCAGCTGAGTGAAGCCAAGTCTGGGTGCTTACTTGGGGAAGGGAGAGCGAAAAGTCTTATCTGCCCTCAGAAGTCAGGTAACAGAAAGAAGAGAGGAATGGGTCCAGCATATCTGTTTAGGAAGTAACTTGTTTAAAAACAAGAGAAATGTCAGTAAGGACATTATTTTGACATTTCTAAAACCTAGCACAAAACCCTGCAGAAAAATGAGTTTTGAAATGATGACCCTCGAAACAAGTCTTTCTCCTCCAGTGTGTGCTGCAAATTCATGCATTTCTAGCCTGTGTCACACAGAAGAACAGTACAGTTTCATGGGACAAGTTTACCAAATGTCAGGCTGACCACGAATACTCCTTGAGCTATGTGAACAAACCCCTCAGCCTAATGCCAGCAGTACACAAACCTACACCTGAAAGACATACAGGTGTTTAGATCTCCTAATCTGAGCTCCAAATCTCACTCAGAGCCATCTTTGGTTCCTCATGCATCTTTTGATCTAATCCTTGTCCTGACTTGTATTGGTGATATTGCCACTGGCAACAGGCAAAGTCAGGAATGTAAGAACAAAGAAACAGAGAGCAGAGAGAGACCATCCAGGCCATAAAGCCCAACTTCATGAAAAAATCATGTGCCTGGAAACTTATCTGTCTCTTCTGAGTATTTCTTCTACCTTGTCAAATAAAAGTTTTTACTGGCACATTTTCAGTTTGGTCAATGAAAGCCTGTTTGGGGCTTTTTTCAGTCAAAAAAAAAAAAATCATATCTATGATACCAAAATTCAGTATTTTCATCTCAGATTAACAGAAAACCAAGTTATTAAAAAATTACTTTCCTAGGTCAATGCCAATTTAAGTCAGCGGGTGCCAGAGTAGCTGGCATCTCAAAGCCAAGATTGAATTTATTTCCTACGCCTGTAAGAGCTCCTTGATTTCCCTGGCCTTGCACAACCGCCCAGTTCCTGAGTATCAGTCACACACTGGACATTACATGAGGAGAGTGAGCCCTTCACTCTCCTGCACACCTCTGCTCGTCAAGGCAACAAACAACAGAAATACTACACTGTAGTATTTCTTCCAAATATTTTATCTTCCAAAGGATATTTATCTTTCAAAGATAAAATAAGAATGGATGTACTCTCTCAATGCCAGGACTCAAAATACTATAGAAACAGATGCCAGTAAATCAAATAGAAAAGGCAACATCTACTACTATTTACTGGGAACCCTATTTTTTCAGTAGCATCATACTTAAAATGCCTGCTCCTGTTCCCATCAAAGTTAAGAGCAGAATTCCCACTGGCTGCCCTAAGGATCAGGCCCACTATATGTTTTAGAAAGTTAGATCAGCAGCTTTCAAAGTCTCTAGAGGGTTTTTATGATGCTGCCTAATTAATTCAGAAGCAAATAGATTATTTCTCAGGAGGTGAAAAGCAGGAATTATTTAAAAGCTGCCTTTAGGCAAACTACCAGGGAATAAGAAAAAATGTAACTACTAGTTATGTCAGATTTCATTTTCTAAATCAAAATTCATCGTGTCAGCTCCTTTTCTTTGTTGTGATTCTTTAAAGATATAATGAGAACCCTGCATGTGTGGGAAAAGAAGGTGCTGCTTTGCAGAGCAGTGCAGCTCCAGATACCCAAGGTCTGCATTTTACTACATACTTTTCCCCACCTAATAAATATCCTCCAAGTAGGAGTATGTGGGGGATGCCAAGGCAGTCAAGGAAATAGAAGACAGAGTTGCTTCTCCCCCACCTCCAGGTTGCCTCTGCATGGGACAGGACAGCCTTTCACATGTTGAATTGTGCAATACAAGTGATACTGTGGGTCACTTATTTAAGTGGCACATGACTGTAATCCCTTAGTTTAATTTGTGAATAACAGAAGCCTTATCCTGAGGTCTTGTCTTTTAAATCTGTAAAGATAGGGTTGAGGGGATAGCAGAGCTACAGATAAAGTTCCATGGTATGTGAGTGACCGGGCTAGAATTGGCCAAGGTCCTCTGCCAACAGAGACCAACAAAGTCTGCCTCCAGATTTGCAATTGCTGTAGCTTGGCACAGATCTGCTCAAGCAACTGAAGCTACACCTGTCCACACCGGTTCTGTTTTTGGCCTGGGAAGGTGGCAAATGCTTTTAGAAATTATGTCTGGACATCAGAAGACCAAAAAGGGATTAAACACCCAAGTCCTAGTGGAAGTCAATAAACTCTACTTCCATTACATCCCTTGAAACAACCCAGCTGAGATGGACAGTGATAGGAGAGTTCTCATCTTAATACATCACCTATTGGTAATTCAGAAAAGCTTACTCAGTATTAGCTCTGTGTGTAAGAGGTTTGTGCTTCTTAATCCCATCTAAGCCTTCTAAGACACTGCTTTTTAATTCAGGATTTTACAATGGAGAGTGTTAAACCCTGTCCTGTACAAAGAAGCCAGTGGTGCAGGGTTGGAGAGCAAGGGACCCCATGAAGAGCACATCAAGCCCAGCACACTGCAGACCTCAGCTCTCTGGAAGCCCCCGAGGCCCTGGATAGGCAGAAGGGAGGACTGGTGGGCACAGCACAACCTGGCCAGATCCTGCTGGAGAGAGTGTAGAAGAGAAGGGAGGTGACTGCTGGGGTCGCAGGTCCAAGGAAGAGAAAGCCCAGGGTACTCCCCCCAGAAAGGGCTGCCTGTGAACTCTAACAGCTGCAAGAACAACTAGACTATTTCAGGCATGGAAATAACTGGACGACCAACAAAAAAACCCCAAAACAAACAGAAAAGAAAATAAAAGAAAAGCATCTGACTAAAGTCTTTTATACTTTTATGCAATATTTTTTCATTTTTTTTGCTTTGGTACTGCTGCAGAGGCTTTTCAGAACTGATTCACTCTGCTTTGCCTGAAGGATGTGGGAATCATTCCTATGCACAAGACTAGCAAAGGCCTCTGCATTATTCAGTCTCACTACACTGTCAGCCTTGTTGGTTCTCTCCACACACAGTACGAATTTCACCCACAGCAATAAAAGCCCAGCTTCTGGAAACCACTAGGCTGGAATAATAGTGTGTCTTTGCAGCAGCAACTGGCTCCCAGCATGGCTGGGGTGATGGCTGGCGCTTCCCAGCCACAGTCTAGGCTTACAGGGGAGCACTGCTGCTTAGCTGGTTTTTCTTTTGGGGTGAGGGGTGTTACATGGTAATTTTGAAGACCTTTAAATATTCAAATTTGGGCTTAGCCAGTCAGATTCAGAAAGCGCTTAGAAAACACCGGCGTTTGAGAGGGCTGGCTCAACCTCCTGTTTTTCTGGGATACCCTCCAGGTACCTGAGGACTGTAAAGCAGAGAAAAGGAGAGTGTCAATAATTCACACTTTTACAGGACAAAATTCAGATAAGCCTGAGCAAACCAAGCCAGCCATGTACTCTGCTGGGGCTTAGCTGCTTCAGTCCTTAAATATTTTTGGCTGATGGCTCCTTTGAATTCTAAAGGAAAATTAAGAAGCTTGCTGTTTTAAGAGGCTTTGCAAATCTCCTTCCTTTAATTCTCCTCATGTACTCTGTCTGGGTGTGTTCTCATTACAACTAGGAAAGACCAGAAGATCTTGTTTCCATGCTCTTCAGTGTAGGGCAGATTTGAATTCAAGCCCTAAGAATGTGAAAACAAAAAAGCTAACTAACGTTGAAGAATTTCCTTACTCACCAGCTTTCCCTAGTCTTGACTTAGATCTTGGTGACTCTACTAACTTCTGTATCTTTTCACAACTAGAGAGCCAAAATTGTATTTGATGTGAATGTGCTGAAGACAAGTTATTTACAACATCTCCTCATAGAGTTGTCTCTATTTGAATATATTTGCTGCATGGGCCTTAAATGGCCTTAAAGAAAATAAAGGGCTGACCTGTGGAGTCAACAGGAATCATTTTTGATTACAGTGGGGCTTAGATCTCAAGTCTACACAGCAAAGCAGGTACTGTGGCAGTAAAAGTGAGAGTTTTGACTTCAGTCAGATATGGCCAGGGACAAAGGACTAAATCCCTTTGTGTAATTCACTGACCCTTCAAGAATATCTAAGAGATGCAAAATTCCTTTACAAATATCACACAGGTGAAGTGCTGTGCAGAACACAAAGGTGGGCATAGTTACTTTTCATGTGTCCTCCCAGGAAGTTGGGGGTTGTGATGGAAAGATGGAGGGACAGGGAACATCACTCATTCAGGCAGCTTCCAGTTCTCCTCTTTTCAAAAAAAGAGCGACAAAAAAGAGGAAAAAAAACAAACCAAACCAAAACAAAACAAAAAAACCCAAACATGCCTGCTGAGAGGAGACCCTCA
>JANHFX010010257.1:53185-67858 GCA_027560015.1 Chloroceryle amazona | reverse complement strand
GTGCTGGTTCCAGTACCAACCCCTGAGGAATGCTGCTTGTCATTGGTCTCTACATGGACATCAAGCCAATGACTACAGTTCTTTAAGTGTTATCAACCAGCTAATTCCTTATCCACTGAGTGGTGCATCCATCAAATCCTCATCTCTCCAATTTAAAGACAAAGATGTTGTGTGGGACAGTGACAAAACTTTGACTTTGCAAAACTCCAGGTATATGATGTCAGTTACACACCTACCAACGCTGCAACCTCATCATAAAAGGCCAGAAATTTCATAAATATGATTTTCCCTTAGTGAAGCCATGCTGGCTGTCACCAATCACCTCCTTATTTTCATGTGCCTTAGGATAGTTTCCAGGAGGATCTGCTTCATGATCTTGCCAGGCACAATGGTGAGATTAATTGTCCTGTCTTTCACAGGGTCTTCCTTTTTTTCCTTTCTAAAAATGGGAGTGATATTTTCCCTTTTCCAGTCAGTAGGAACATCACCAGACTGCCAGGGCTTTTCAAATATGATGGATGGAGGCTTAGCCTCTTCATCATCAGTTCCTTCAGGACCTGTAGATACACTTCATCAGGTCACATGGATATCTGCACCTTGAGATAATTTAGATGGTCTTGAACCTGATCATCAGGGGAAGTTTAGATTGGATATTTGGATTTATTTTTTTTTACTGAAAGGGTTGTAAACCACTGAAATAGGCTGCCCAAGGAAGTGGTGGAGTCACCATCCCTGCAGGTATTAAAAGAGTTGTTCTTAGGGAAATGGTTTACTGGTGACCTGGCAGTGTTGGGTTAACAGTTGGACCTGATGATCCTGGACGTCTCTTCCATTCAAAAGTATTCTATGATTCTATGATCTCCTACAGACCCTGCCTTTGCCTTCTGCAACTTGGGCAGTGTGGCTGGATCACTTGTCACTGAAGACTGAGGCAAAAAGTGGTTTTGAGTACCTCAGTCTTCTCCAGAGCCTGGGTAACCAGGTCTCCTGTTTCATTCCAGAGAGGGCCCACATATTCCCTCGTCTGCCATTATCATCGACTTACCCATAGAAGCTTTTCTTGTTGTCCTTGATGTCCCTGACCGGGTTTAATTCTATGAGGGCTTTGGCTTTCCTAACTTGATCCGTGGCTGCTTGGACACTTTCTCTGTGGTCCTCCCAGGCTACCAGTCTTTGCTTTCACCCTTTGTAGGCTTCCATTTTGTGCCTGAGTTTGTGCAGGAGATCCTTGTTCAACCACGCAGCCCTCCTGGTGTTTCTGCCTGAGATCCTCTTTGCTGGGATGCATCACTGCTGAGCTTGGAGGAAGCAATCCTTGAATATTAATCAGCTTCCTTGCTACCCTCTTCCTTTCAGGGCTTTCTACCATGGTACTGTATCGAGCTGCTCCCTGAAGGGGCCCAGGTCTGCTCTCCTGAAGTCCAGTAGTAATGGTCATGCCATACAGCCTCTTAGCCCCCCTAAAGATCTTGAACTCTATCATTTCATGCTCACTGTATCCAAGGCTGCCCTTGAGCTTCACATGCTCCACCAGCCCTTCCTTTTTTGTAGGTGTAACTAACAAGTCAAATGCAATGAATCTGTTATATTCAAGCTGTACTTTATTATAGTAGAAATGCACTGTGTATTTACCCTATAAGCAGGTATGTTCTTAGTTGTAGGTACTTCAAGGTGTGAGACAGTTAACTATTGAACTAACAGAAGTGCACATCATGGCCAATGTAACTTTCTATTAATAACTAGGAAAAAAAGTGGATGGAAAATGGGATGAAATGTATTTTGGGATCACCAAATGCAGATCATGCCAGCCTAACTCAATAACTTGATAACTGTTTTTCCACACAAGGGAGATTTAGTAGATCTGATATCATAACTTCAGATTAGCTCTTGTTACAGAGCCCCTTTCAAAATTATTTTTAAACTTGTGAGTGTGGGAATTCATACAGGAGTTGTAAGTTGGAAATTGGTGGTTAGAAAACAATCAAATAAATAGATAATGAATCATAGAACTGATCTAAAAACTGATTCTAAAAAAAAAGAGTATTGTGTGGAAAGGAGTTCTCCAGAAATCAGTTCTAGGGCCAATCCTTTCTTTGGTAATCTTGAAATATTTGTACATGTTCTCAACCTAAACGGTCTGCAGAGAAAATTGAGAATGCTTCATGCCCCACTGGAGTATAATTAGGCTTTATGATTTCCAGTGCACACAAAAACAAGAAGCAGAGAACTAAAATCTCTCTAGGAAGACACACAGGGAAGTAAAATGACAAGTTGGGTACAAGGCACACGTGGCAGGTTTCTCTCCACCTTATAGACAGTGCAACCAGAATGCTTGTTACATCCAGCAAGGGGGAAAAAAGAGTTTAATGGTGGATGGAAAGTACTGATAGTACTGTGGTATGTTACTGAAATGACATTAAGGTTGTATCCCTCCTTTCTACATCTTACTTTTCACATGAAAACTACTCAAGTTTATTTTTTTTTTCCAGATAATTTGTATGTATAAGATTTTCAGTGTCTTTGTACTCTAATTTACCCTTGAAATTGCCTTGTGATACTGCAGATCTTAGCAGGTGGCAGAAAACTTACTATAAAATGAAATTAAGATGCAGATGAATTTAATTGTGTGAAAAATAGGGGAAAGGAGGAAATGCAGAATTTTTGTCCCTTTTCTCCACATTTTTTTTTGTACATAAAGACATCTATCAGGTGACAGTGTACTGGGAGGTGTGAGGGGAAAAGATGAGAGACTGGGGTGCATTTTCCCTGCATTTTTGAAGTGTCTCCACATAAGAGCTGGGGCCTCAAGGCTTAGTCAAGGCCCAAAAGTCAAAGAAGAGGAGGCCAAAGGCCAAAGATTCATAGGAGTTTAATGCCCAGTTACAGGCAAGAATAACAAATTTGTTTACTTCAAAACTGTGTAAGGACAGATGATAATGATATAGAAGTAGCAGCTAAGAATACAAGAAATTTCCGGTATTAATTTTAATTAATGTAGTAAAGATTAATTTCCATCAGTGGCGATACAAGATCCTGTTTGGGTTGCTCTCTGCAGCTTATTTCCCTCAGAGTTTTCCAGCATTCACTGTTGCTGCATTAGTTGCTGTATATCCTTAGCCAGCATCTTATACATATTGTCCTTGAATTTGTTTAGACTCTTATCAGATGTGCTGGATGTCTCTGTCACCAAAACTTTCTCCTTAGTACTTAAAGAGCTATCAGTTTAGTTCACATGTATCAAAAAATAAATTACAAGAAAACAGTTCATCTCTGGTGCATAAATGTCTGCTTTTACTAGCAAACCTTTTTAAAGTAGAATCAAAACAATTCTTTAGCCCAAGAAGAGACAACTGTCACAGTCTGTACCACTGTGACCAGGATCTGAGATTAATGGATTCTTTAAGACACTTTAATGCAATAATCGAAAAGTATTCTCATACATATGTGAGGTGTTGGCTAACATCCATATAATGATTTGTTTTACACGGTCTTGTTCATAAAAAACAGGTATCTCTCAAATATTTTCAGCAGCTCAAAAGGCAACATCAAGAATTCCAAGAGCCATCCTGGAGGATGACCTATCCTTTTGTAATCAGAGGAGATCTCATCAGAGGAGGTCGGTAAGACTGTGAGCAGAGATGTCAACTATTATTTGAAAAATAAACCTTGATTCTACCTAGATTTCAGTTGTCATAGTTTAATCCCAGCTGGAAACTAAGCACCACAGAGCTGCTCACTCACTACCTCTGGTGGGATGGGAGAGAGAATCAGAACAGTAAAAAGTGAGGAAAAAGTGAAGACAGTTTAATAGATAAAGCGAAAGCTGTTCACATCAGCAAAGCAAAACAAGGAATTTATTCCCTACTTCCAATGGCAGGCAGGTGTTCAGGAAAGTAGGGCTCCATTGCATGTAACAGTTACTTTGCAAGGCGAATGCCATAATGCTGAACACACTCCACCCACCCACCCTTTTCTTCTTCTTCCCCAGCTTTAGATGCTGAGCATGATGTCATAGGATATAGAATATCCCTTTAGTCAGTTGGGGTCAGCTGTCCCTGCTGTGTCCCCTCTCAACTTCTTGTGCATCCCCAGCATACTTGCTGGTGGGGTGAGAAGCAGAAGAGTCCTTGACATTGTGTAAGGACTGCTCATCAGTAACTAAAACATCCTGCCTTCATCTTGACCTATGAGATTTTCAACCTTATTTTCTCCTCTTTCGTCCTGTTGAGGAGGGGGAGTGAAAAAGCAGTTGGGTGGGCATCTGGCAGCCAGGCAAAGTTAACCCACCACAACTACTCAGATTAAGTCCTTGAGGACGAGTTGTTATTATTATGGCTTCCAAAAACAACAGTGATACCACATAGTGGTTGTTGCTTAAGTTCTTTCCCTTTGTGCTTTTCATTCTAATGCCTTACGTACCATGGGAATCAAATTAAGGGAACTCTATAACAGTGCCTTAACCATTTTCATCGCCCTTTCTCAAATAAAGAAATCACATTTTCTATTTTACATTAAAACAGTAGAGTTGTGACTGGATAGATTTAAAAGATTTAATACAAGATCTTGCAGTTTCATATTGGTAGCTCTTTCGGATATCTGCAATGACATCATACAATCTGATTTGATTTTATTTCGTTCAACTGCTAGAGCTTTGCTTCTGCTTCAGATGCTTGAATTTTCTTTTATGTTGTCTCAATTCACCAGCAATTCAGTCATCTCTTTTATATTCAGCATTGACACACCCATTGGAAACTGAAGCAAGATATTAATTTAGTTTGTGTAGATTATTGTGTACATCTACAGATGTAGATTATTTTTTCTTTCAGTATAGATTCAGTGCCACTACTCTCTTCTGTTTTTTAATTCTAATGGCTAAAAAACTGTACATTTTATTTATTCCCTATGAAAGATCCAACTCTGCTTATATAAGAGTTTTTATGTTATACCTGTGTATCATGTTGTTTAAATACTCTTCTTATTTTGTTCCTTGTTCATTATTTTATTCCTTGTTCATTCTCTACTTTGTTAAAAGAGCAGTATCTAGATGATCAGTCTCCAGTTAGGTCCAGAACTGTCTCTGCAATTTTTCTTCCCTTGTTTACGACTCAGGCTTAACATGTCCAAGTAGATGATGCATATTCAGAATTTGTCAGACAAGCCTCCGTCTGAAAGTCCCTATTTTTCTCCATGAAGGCAGCTTTAAGGCAAAGTATAGTCTGCCACTTAAACAAGTATTTCCATTAGCTGCTATCTCTCTCTAAAAAAAAAGGTGCAAATATAGAGGAAGCTAAGAGTAACCTTTAGCTTCAGTGAATAAAGAACACTGTTACATATCAATATCCTGAAGGTAGAAAACTCAAGGTTCATCCATATCTTAAAGAACTCCAAATAAACCATCTACTTATTTGCACTGAAAATGGAAAAAAATTTAGTTAGAACATTCAAAATGTTAACACTATATTTTGAATACCTCAGGCACTGACAGACAGGTAAGAATTCATAAGATAATTCCTGAACTGATTTGCAAAATGATGTATGTTATCTTAAACACCTCTGATTTTTTGTTACTCTGTCACTTTGACAATGTTGTGCAGAACTCGAGTCCCCATATCAGTAGTATTTTGCCATGTGTCTTTTTTTGATCATGTTTAGTTAGAAATATGAGAAGCTTAGAGACCTTATTTCATGCATTAGAAAAATTCCTTTTATAATTGTATCATTATATAACCTGCATTATAGTGGTGTGTCTACAAATCAGAATGTAGTACCCTGACTGAAGAAAAGAATTTAAGAAAATGAAGTAGCATTGATATTTTTACGCAGCTTAGCAACTCAAATACTAAAGGCAAAAAGCCTTTCAAATTTAGGAACATTGGTCTGTGAGGGATCACTGAGATCATCAATTTCAGGTCTCTGGTATTCCAGGAAGCCACATAATATAATCTTTTTCATAACCTTATTAAACTCCATTTAAAAAGCAGTTCATTATTTTTGTCACCACTGCTGTGCCAGGACCTCACTGCACTGACAGGTGGAAACTTCACAGATTACAGCCACTGAGTGTAGTTGAACAGCGCACACTGACTAAAAGTTTCTTTTTGCTTTTTCTCCGCGAATCTCTAAATAAATGTCAGAGTTCAATGGGACTGGGTATGGTGAATGTTAAGCAAGCAGAACCCGAAAAACAAATATGGCACAGCATATGCTAACTTCATATCTTCAAGGAGAAAAAGAATTTAGCATTTTCGGAACTGCAGAAATACACTGTTAATTGATATAAGTCTAAGACTTTCCTTTTTTTTAGTTTTCAGCCTTCAGATTGGACAGCATTACAGATGAAGCTAGAATTACCAGCAGATTTACGTCCTGATCAGAACAATTAGCATACACAAAACTTATGCATGACTTTAGCTGATTTTTGAAAAGGAAGGCTGTCAGAAAAGTGAACCTGAGTTTATCTTGATACTGATGGAATAAGTGAAGGAGTTTATCTGCAGATTTTCTTCAGGCTTCTTCTTCTGTGTATTGGTTCAAGGGTGTAGTATTAGAAATTTTATCCCATCAACTGGTCAAACAGATAAGGCATTTTTATTTTTATCAGCAAAACCCTTATTGCTCATGAAGAAGGGTATCTTTCAGCACAGTTCCTCTACCACGCTATTGTTCAAGTTACCAAGCTGTGTGTATATTCCTTGTCTGTTTGCCCCTCAGGACATCCTTGAAATGATACATGTTGTTTTAAGGCCGCAAGGGTTTTATCTGTGTGTAAAAAATTAAATAAAATAAATTCAGAACAAATACAGCATTAATATTTTATACATACATTGCTTTAATATTGCATCAGTAGCAAATTAGAATACAAGCCTCGATTTTCATGCTTTGAATATTAACTGCTGAAGTTTCATCAGTAGCCTTAGGAGGGTTTGCTGGATCTTAACGAATCATGACAGAAATTATGGTTAGTGTTCACACGGAGTGTGAAGTGTCTGTTTGAAAACAGCAATAAAGTGATGTCAGAGAAGGAAACTGTCTGCCTGATCCCTAACCAACAACAGTAAAAGCAAGCCTGGGAGTGCATGCTTACTAAATCTCCCTATACTTTCTAAGTACTGGGAAGCATCAAACACACCCTTAAATCATCATTACCCTGAGGGGAACAGAGATATGCCTATCTTCCACTGTTTGATATAATATTGCCCCATGTACATTGGCCAGATCTTGTAATATGTTTATCATACAAGTAATCTGCACTTCTCGAAGCATTCTCGTTAAACGCACTAAGACAAATTTAGTGAATAATAATTTGCATTCAAGAACAATCTTGCAAATGAATGAGAATATAATCAAATCTATACATTTAAATTTGTATCTCTTGTCCAAGATATCACTCCAGCAAAATTTTCAGTTACTGTTCTTGGTTCCACAACATGAAAAAAAAAAAAAAAAGTTAATGAGTTCATACATACTGCTGGCTGAAAAGCAGCATTTGCAAGAGTTTTGTTATACAGTTTGAAATTAAATAGTAGCATAAATGAAAATATTCTTTAAAGAGAAAAAAAAAAACATGAAAAAAAACATTATTTAACATTTTAAAGAACACCTGAATTGTGGTCTTGTATATATTCATATACAGATAGAGCCATGATAACAAAGCTTTGGCTCTGACTGCAGGTTATACTGGATACATTTTTCCTGTATAAGAACTCTCTATCTTATTAGGAATGAGATGAAAGAAATGTATTGAATATGGTTAAACCTGGGCCTCTCTTTCAATTTTTGTGGAAAATTTAATGAGAGTAATAATTGCTGAATGTTACAATCAAGGCAGATGTATAAGTTATGAGAATGTCTGTGATAACAATCTGAAACAATGCCCAAACTTGGGCAAGGCAGAGTAAGCTGTAGCTACAAGTGGAGGAAAATTCACCCCAAAAAAAAAAAGGCTACACCATTTAGCATTTCTTCTGCACATTTTTCTGATGTTTTTCCAGTCCTTAAAATGTAACATTCTGTTCTGTATTTAACATCTTGTTTCCATGGGGCACACTGCTAAATTATCCCTAGCAGTCATTCTGTGCCCATCTCCGGAGATCAGGGACCCAAAGAAGCAAACTGTAGTCCCTGATTACCCCTTGCTCCAGGAAGAAAATAAACTACATTAGCCTTTTACCTGGTGCAGATGATTTCTTCTCTCCGTACCAGCCAGACTGTGCTGGTCAGTATGTCAGGGCAAGGGTCATAACCAGACATTACTCACTCCCCATGCATCTGCAAAGGAGTGGGAATAGCTGTCTTGTGGAGGCCATTCACCCTTTTGTAATGCAATCTTCACTCAGGGTAAATTGCACAGCGTAAGAGGGCACTTTAAGTTTCCCTCTAGGAGACAGGTGGATATGACAAACTCCATTCTTGTTCTGTATCTATAGTCTGTGTTTAAGCAAATGACTTTGAAGCGTCAAAGCTACTTATATTGATCTTTAAACCCTGATCTACTGCAGCAGAAGAACATGATCTAATGGCCCACCTTTCCTAGAGACCTGTCTTTGCACTGCGAGGCAAATGGAGGTACAGTGTTTAACCCTCACAAGGTTGAGTCCATGCAGGAACAAGTGTGACATTTCTGCAGATGGCCAGCAATGATCTATCCAATTGTTCATTTTCCCTATATAAATTTTAAATGCACTTTCTCTTCTGATCAGCGTATTCTTGTCTGTTTATTAGGAAGAGAAAATTAGAGTGTCTGAGGGAAAAATAAAAGTAAATTTCTAGATCATGATGGTAATGAAAATGGTCTCTCACATATCAGCAGGCCAGCAAGAGAAGCATGTGGGAAAGGCACTCTCATATTTGCCCCTTGTACTTTTGTGTGCCCAAATCAAGAGCACTTTTTAAGTGAAAGCATAATATCTATCACTTTCCATTCTGCAACTTGAAAGGGAATCAGAGACTCAGTTGTTGACCAGTTCAAGTTGTGCCCTTTTGGCAGATTGCCTCTTGCTCCAGGAAAGTGTAAAACTGGAGAGTGAAAATCCAAAGAAAGTGAAAAAAAATCATACACTATGTCAGAATCCCTTGGTTCTTTGAAGTTCAGTTTGCTGTTTGCTATCATGGGACTGCCTTCAAAGAGTGCTTGGAATACTTAAAAAACAAAGTGAGAAAGCAGGCAGCACTCCCCTGTTACATTCTGCAGATATTTTGACACTCCAAACAATAATGATGGGTTTCCCAGGTGCTTGATATTACGTAATTTGTCATGACATTTGCTGTAAGTTCCCCTGGACTTCATGTCTCCACTCATGTCTTCATCCTCCATTCCTTTTTGTGGCACTTAAGTGTGAGTAGGTGTCATAAAGGAGCAAATAATTCAGTATTTTCACAAAGAGGGATTTTCTCTAGAAAGCTGGGCATTCATTCATGTTAACAAACAAATGAAGACGAGTTTGTCTGAGAGGACTGCTAATGAACAAGCATAATCACATTGGAAAGAGGACAAGAAAGAGAAAGAGAAGAATAGAAGAAAAAAAGAAGAGAAATAATAATAATAAAAAAAAAGTACAACACCCAAACCAAAACAAAAATAAAAAGAAAAAAAAAGAAAGAAAAGAAAAGATGAGCTATACATGGCTCTGGTGCACAGACCAGCTTTTACTATTACTCAGGCAACTGTCTCTTTATTTTCTTCAGAGGGAGATCTTTGACTCAGAAAGTAACAACAGAAAGATAAGGCATTCAGAAGCAATTCTTCCTGAAATCTCCTATATATTTCTACTCCTGTGTTGAGAATGTTGGAGCATTATGGTATATGGAAGATCTCACTCTAAAATAAATAGTGATACATCCCTGCCTGGAGGAAATTACAATCTAAATTAGTCGCAGTAAGAAAGTAAATGTTGTGGAAAACCTACTTCTTCTAACTCTAGAAAGTAAAGCTCTCTAGCTGTGCCTCAGCTCAGACTGCACCTTCCTCCGTGCTGTCATTGTGATACGATGTACATGGAGGAAGATGAGCTGAAGATGTTGGACACTGGCAGGAGATCCCAGAAGGTACTCATCCCAAAAAGTAGCAGTCCTGAATTTTAGACCATCCTTACCCTAACAGAATCTGAAACTTCCTGCTCCTTGTTAATTATTTTATTTTCTTGTATTTCTTTTTGAGACAACAAGCTAATGCAAACTATCATGCACGTGCATATGTGTAGGCCTGAGACTAGTTAAACTACATACTTAAAGTAGGAAGTTTGTACTTGCTTGTCTATATGTTGGGCAACTTAGGTTTTTCCTTGATAACTCTGCTACCTTACCTAACAGTGCAGAAGCCAATGAATTTTGAGTAACAGAAAAAGTCCACTGGTAATTCTTTTCCACTTCAGAAGAGCTGGGTCTCTGTTGTTATGGAAATTGGAACAAAAACCAATGAGTCCATTGGATCATTTTGGGATATTGTTTGTCCCGGAGTCAATGTTACAAGTGATGAGTGTATTTATATGAAACTCTTGACTTGTAAAGGAAAAATTACTGATTCATGAACAAATTATAAGTCCTGTGGTTACATATTTACTTAATGCCCATTTTTTTCTATTGCTTGTAAAATCATAACCTTGCTTATAAACTCGATAATTTCTATAATAACTACTTGTAGTGTAATAAATAAAGGATTAAGACATTGGGTTGGGAGTAATAAGTAGGAAACTGCAAAAGAGAATGTGTTTTTTCTCCTGTTTCTTTTATCAAAAGGGAAGAGTGGCAGGAAAGAGAAAATAGAAGATAAGGTGAATTGTTTATTTGTAAATAAAACACTTTCCTAAGAGTTTCCCTGAAGTTCTAATGTTCTTTAGTATGACTCAAAGAGCTTCTGTGTATTGAAGGAAGAAACCTGTTTCACAGTTCCCCTACTCTTGGAGGGCTTCCTCAAAGGCCCTACACAGAATTAACAGAACCCTTTGGGCCAGAATTCTGCATCTTGTAATATTAATGAAATCAGTGAAACATATATGAATGGATCTATTTGCTATGTCCTGGCTTTAAATTAACATCCAGATCCCATTTGTTTCCTGATCCTTTCTTAAGGGACACCACAAGCTGGGAAAATAAGCATGGGAATGGAATCATAGGAAATTAGCACTGTAGGATGGCTCGGGCAGTGAGATCAATTGCCCTTAACTACGTTACAAATGTGTAGCTTGTGAAGAACCTGCATATAACACTATGACATATTTCCCATTTTTTCCTGAGAAAAAAATAAATCGGGTTTATTGTAAAAGCAAAGGAAACCCATGTTTTAGTCCCAGCTCTAATCAACAGCATGTTGGCGTTTCACTTTGGTGGGAACATATTCTAACCAGTTACCACTCACCTGCTGTTGTACATTGTCAATGAGCCAGCATGTCAAACCCGTTTCCTAATTTGTGGGACACATGCAATAAGAGAGAGACTCTCTTCCCATTTTAATGCTTTCCTCTCTTTGCAGACCTGCACCTATCAAAACAAAAAGGAAAAGATAAGTATTTCTTTTCTGTCATTCAATTTTTCTTATTATGCGCATTTACTTTTTAGAAGAAGCTCTTTGTTTTCATAAATATTTGGAATGGCCAGCTCCAAAAAATGCAAAATATAATGGCTATAACAGAAATGTACTACCTTCCAACATATCAAGCAACATTCCTAGTAATTTGCCATAAAATATACATAATGAAATCAGACAGCAAGAACAGAATATTTAAAATGTGTGACTAATCTAATTCATTAAGTGATGCACATTTGATATTTTCTGTTGGCTGGTAATGTATAAACAAACTCTGTAGTTGTCTACCCTGAGTTATGTGCATGTACACAGTTATATTAAAGCAAATAAGCAATCCAAAAGGAATATTTCCAATCAGCATGACATACCTTTTTTGAACCTGCTTGCTTCAAAATGAGAGAACTAAAGACAGAACAAGTACAGAAGCTCAGTAAACCACTTATTTGGCCCATAGTTGCCATAGTTCCTTTTTTGTTACTTTAATGGAGGCACAGTGCCTAAGAAAACATGTAACAGAAGGGTCTTTTCCGTGTACTGTCAGTCCTAAATTATCTCTGTGAAAGTTGCACTAGTCATGTCATCCCATTTTACTAAGACAAGGACTCACAAGTGCACTGCCCACAGCAGTCACATTTCACCTGTTCCTATGCAGCCTGCACTATATTGACAGGATCTCTGACAAGAAGCTGAACAGATTTGTTGTTCTCAGGTTGATGAGCTTGTATTTGTAGCAATCCCTTCTTCATCTGGCAGCAGGCTCTGCCATGGATGTGGCTATGGGAGAACACCATTACTCCCTGGTGCTCTTAAGATCATGTTATCCAGGTAATCTTGTCTTTCTTCTCCTGAACTGTTGGGACAGTTACAGAAAAGGTGAGAGGTGCCGTATTTCTACTTTTTTTGTTAACATGCAGAAATGAAACCTGACTCCAAACCTCCTTCATTATTTTCTCAAGCCTTCAAGCCTAATTGACAGCAAGTCTTTATGTCTTGATTTGTTCCCATTAGAAGTCCTTGTGCCCTTGAATAAACAAGTAAGGTAATAACTTCAATTGCTGCTATAATTAGGTGGATGTGAAGCACCTGTGTTTTAGCATGAGAAAAAAGACCTAAGATTGAAATTTCCTTTGTGAAACACTGATGTATATTTTTTCTTAATATCATTCATTTGTGAGGTAAAAGCATCCAAAGTAAACATAGCAGCTTAGGAGGAAGACAAAGATATTTATTTATTTATTTACTGTGAATTGCTGTTAAATTAATTTATTTATTACTACTCTTCAAGTAAAAGGTAATAAAATTAATGGAATAGATTGAAAAGGCCATGGCCTCTTTGTAGCATCATTAAAGAACCCAAACAAAAAAAAGAAAATATCAGTAGAATAACAGAGCGGGGTACTTCATAAGGCATACTGTCTTCTGCATTGATTTTGTTTCTGTTAGCAAGACCTTATACTGTGTTAAGTATGTGTCATAAAAAACCCCAAACATATATATTTGTATCCAATTCTGTGTATTGTACATCATATGAGTATGGCCACAATTTGGGTTGTAATGAGTAAGTTTTGCACTTTGTCTTCCATTCAACTGCTTATCAAGGTTTAGGGTCTGGGCCGTCCACTAGACCTATAACAGATGGTATCTGTTAACTCCTCTCCCTCCCTAAGGGGGAACAGGAAAGGAATAAGGGAGAGAGACTTATCAATTAGAAAAAAAAATAAAACAAAACAAACAAACAAGCAAAAAAACCCACAACAATGAAAAAAACAAACCAAACAACGTTAATGAAAAGAATACTGAAATGGGATATAGACGAATATATGCAAAATCAGCATTAAACCCAACCCCCCAATGGCAATTCCATCACCCTCACCACTGATACTGTGCAGCAGGCACTGCGGAAATCCCAGACTGGATTCAGAAGCACACAGGAACTGGATTCAGGAGCTGCATTCTGGAATGCATGTATTGGGACTGAAGGCAGAATGGACGGATGCCAGCCACTGAAGAACCTTCATTTTCCCTTCATCTGTATTTTGTAATTGGTAAGAAATTTGAGGATTTTCATCAGAAGATGGTTTCATCTCCTCTAAAAAGGAAGGCCACTTTTATGTATCAAGGTGGGAATTCTAAGCCAATAGCCACTTTTGGAAATGTTGGCCCATATACCTTCCTAACATAAATTTCATTTGAAGCAATTAATCTAGTTACCAGAGTACTGGCAGGCAGTCCAAAAGAAGGGAAGTGGTCTACATGACCGTGATTTTGGAGAGGTAAGGTAGGCTCTAAACAATCTGTCTATTCAAATATGTTCGACACTATAAAAGATTGAAAAGGCACCATAAAACAAGGCACAATAGGGGGATAATATTTGATAACTAACTTGCCATTAACCACACTATTGCTTTTCTTTAAATAAATAAAAGACTTCAGGCCCTAGTGCTGACTGATGTATACTTTCCTTGAGCATTACATTTCCATAAAATCAGTCACTATGACCAGAAAAATAGCTCATCTGTGCGTGAGGAATATTTTCTAAAGAAACTCCTTAAGATTTTTCACTAGATGTCTAGATATATGCAACCATAAGTGACAGAGGCAAGCCTTTTAAATACCTGAACTTCAAAAACAAAGTTCCAGTTTTAAAAGATTTTAAAACTTTTTGAGGAGTTAGCAATCCTCTAGTTTCATTCCCCTTCCTTCAGACAACTTCATGTCTGTGGGAGAGATGTGCTTAGTTCATTTTTAACCATTTAAAAGTTTTATTTCTGCTTTCAGCAGGTCACCTCAGTTCCATCCATACAAGCACTTCCAAGAGACATTTGTGGTCCTTTCCGTAGCATGAGATTAGGCACCTCCCAAAGATGCTTCTCTTTCCCCACTGACTGCAGAAGTAGCTTAGGTGCCTAAACTCTATTCAGTGATTCATTTTTTAGCTGAAATTAAGTGAAATAAGTTTCAGTTTGTGTAAGGACTTGTATGAGCTCATCCTTGTGCATGAGTTGGCTGGGCTCTTTAAATAAGGTCTGAAGGGGCAAGGGCATAAAACTAGGCCTGCTAGAGTTGAGCCTAAGGGTGGCAGGCCGTTGTTAGGAATTAATTCGTTAGACTGGCTCAAGTGCCTTTACAGTAATGAACACAGCATGGGAAAC
>JANHFX010010257.1:35478-53085 GCA_027560015.1 Chloroceryle amazona | reverse complement strand
TGGAGACATTCAAGGTGAGACTTGATGAGGCTCTGAGCACCCTGCTCTAGTTGAGGATGTCCCTGCTCTCAGCAGGGAGGTTGGACTGGATGACTCTAGAGGTCCCTTCCAACCCAGGCATTTCTATCATTCTATGATTCTATGGTTACAGGACTCAGTATGTTAGCAAATTATGTAATTAATGCTGCCCATACCAACATGATGCAGCATTATGATAGAGTCTATGTTTCCATAATCATACATTACTTTTCTCAGAGAACCACTGCCTGATTCAGATCAAAGGTTACTTTAATATACTGTAATTTATATAGAGACTGGATTTGTCCAAGACCTTTCTTCTCATATGCTGCAGAAAATGGAAGGTGCATACAGAAGAGATGGGGAATGAAACTGCTGAATTTAACCTCCTATCTAGTTTAGGTAAACATAACCCTGAGAAACTGGGTTGTTGTGAAACCCTTAGCTCTACAGGCTGCTGTAACATGAAATTCTTGTGTGACAGCTGGCAGGTAACTCAGACCAGTCTTTTCAAAGCTCATATGGATTGTCTTTTCTTTGGGTATTTGATTTAAGACTATGCATTTCACTCCATATATAACCTGAAACCCCTGATTTTCGCAGAATTAAATGGATATCATGGTTGGGCAGATGAAGAAGTAGCCAAAAAGCCCAAGTACTCCGAAAGAATCAAACAGCTAGTGCCTGATGTGGGGCCTGTGAAAAGGACACTTCTGACTTCAGGTTTTTTTCAGCCCTTCTGACAACTAAAATACTCCTTCCTCACCTCAGAGAAGTCTTCCCTAGTGCTTGTGATGCACTCAAATACAACAATGATGACAGATAAAGAAAAGCCTAGTTTAATTAAGAGATTAATCTCTTTCTGTCCTCACAGGAATTTGTGGACGGGAAGAAGAGTTAGGAGCTTGTGCCAGAGAATGATGCCAAACTCATTTCTCATTGATGAAGTTCTGTTTAAGACAGGTAACATTTGAGACAAAAAATACAAAAAAAACCAAAAACAGACAAACAAACCACCAGCAAAACCAACTCCCCCCAACAACAAACCAAAAGAAAAGAAACCAAAAGAAAAGAAAACAAAAACAAAACAAAAAGAATCAAACAAAACCAGAACAAATGTTTTTAGCCATTTGCATTAGTAAGGTACACCCATCTGAAATCTGCATAAAATTCACGTGTAGCTCTAACTTTGGAAGTCACCATTGCTGTTCTCAGCCATCATCATCTCAGTCAGAGTTGTGTTGTGTTGTCAGAGATGCATGGAACATTTTGTAGAAGTCCATCAACTCCTTTCCCCACCGAAGTCAACATAGATTTGCAGTGATAAAATGGAGAACACAAATTGAATTTCTTAACTGTAGCAACCAACGTCACTTGCAGATTGAGTCTTCCTGCTGACGGTGTTAATATTTTATGTCTCACAGTGTATTAAAGAAAACTAAGCACAAGGTGTGCAATGTAATGCATGGAAGTAGTGAAAGCCTAATGTGCTGCATTAAACATGGAAAACAAGACTTTCAAGTGTTTACTTGCTACGGGAGTTTGCATAATACATTGCTGATCATCATGTTTCAGAATGGAGAAAATTTTAACATTCACCTGAGAACAACAGGTTTTCCAGTAAGCAAGGGTAATTCCTAAAATAAAATATGAAATCAAAAATAAACCAACCTTTTCATGTAACATATTTCTAAGGGAAAAGATTCATAATTGGAGTTCAATTACCTACTTGGCGAACTTCAATCAGTTGGCTACGGGAGAATCTGTACCTTTGCTACCCTGACACTTGCTAACACAAAGGTATCTCCAGCACAAATCTCATTTTGTTTCAGCTTGTAAAGGAGACACAAACATATTTAGACCTCACAACCGAATGTTTAGGTTATAATATATCAACTCCATTTATCAATGTGTTTCCATGTGATTCAAATCCGAAGAGGTATTTTTGAGGCAGTATCTAATCTAACCTACTGGCATTATGATATGACCTTCATTTGCTTAGTCCGCAGGGCAAAGATGTAGGAAAGGTGTCAGTTCTTGAAACTTTTGGCTTTCAGAAAAATCGTTGCAAGGACCTGTTGATAGTAGCATATCTTTTTAACGGAATTTAGTCTCAATTTACAGCTATTAACAGCTTGACAGCACCACTGAAAATTTAAGTGCAAGGAAGTATCTTGGAGTTGTAAAGCCAAGTTAATCAGGTTTCTGCTTACTTGGATTATTCTTTCTCAGAGTTAATATTTCTAACTTGTCAAGCTTAATCAAGACAAAAAAGAAATGTTGACTGAGTCGTTTAAAATATTGTAGAGGTGATGTAAACTGGTCAGTGAGGAATAAAACATACCCCTTTGCAGACTGTCTGTACAAGGCTTATGCACTAAAGACTCAGTCGTACTCATCGACCAAGAGTCTCGATCAATCAAGAGAGGTGGTTCTCCCCCTCTACTCTGCTCTGGTGAGACCCCACATGGGGAGCTGTGTCCATCTCTGGAGCCCTCAACACAAGAAGGACATGGAGTGGGTCCAGAGGAGGGTGATGAAAATGATCAGAGGTCTGGAACACCCCTCCTGTGAGGACAGGATGAGGGAGTTGGGGTTGTTCAATCTGGTGAAGGCTATGGGGAGACCTTATTGTGGCCTTCCAGTATCTGAAGGGGGCCTACAAGAAAGGTGAGGAGGGACTGTTTACAAGGGCATGCAGCAGTAGAACAAGGGACAATGATTTTAACCGAGAGACAGGTAGAGTTAGATTGGACATCAGGAAGAAGTTCTTTACTATGTAGGTGGTGGAACACTGGAACAGGTTGCCCAGAGAAGTGGTGGAGGACCCAACAAGAAATAGTGCAATTATTATTTACTACCATAACCAACAAAAATATGTGGTCTTTATCTCTCTTCTGCTGCCTGCATAGAGGAGGGAGCATAGGATTTTGGATAAAGTAAATAAAGGCCAGATGGTCAGATGGAAACTTTTGCTTCTACTTAAAACAAACTGGTCATTTCTGACACCAATCAAGAAACTGACTCTACATGCAGTAATATCTTCATTATTCACTTACATTATTCCTTAATAAGAAAACAAGAAGAGACAAAAAGAAGTCACCAGTTTCTTCTTGTCACCAAAACATACTTTTTCCTTAGTATGAAATACAACTTTCAAAGTTCGAAAACAACATAACATCGACATTAACTGGAAAATTGGAAAAGCATGTGGTTTTCTTATTACACATGTTCTATGAAATCACTCTTGAAAAACATCTAAGTTTTATATGTTAAATTAGTGTTTGGTTGTGTGACTTTTAAGACTTCTGTAGCATATGCATTTTATAATATGATAATTATTAAATAAACAGTAGGTATTCTCATGGATGGTAAAGCAATAGGCTTCTAAAATCTGTGTAGTGTAAATTAGCAATGCATAAATATAATTTAGCTTTGTGTAGCATATTTAAAGGAATGGTATTTCTATGTTATTATTATGTGGTTTAATTAAAAATACAGAGAGCTGTGTAAGAAACAAATAACAATGTCATAGAGGAATTAAGCTTAGGAAGAAAGGATATGTTCTCAGATGACAAAATGGGTAGTGTCTGGGGAAGTATAAATATTGAAGATTATTCCATATGCTTACAGCTGTAGAAGTGGTTCTGCCTTAGTGGTAATGACACAGAACAGATACAAGTGGCCAGTGTAAGGGACACAACAGGAACAGCATCTTGAACATTAAAGAAGGTCCCATATGCCTACTGGACAGCAACAAAATTAGACTGGTAGGGGATATGAGAGGTGTCACTGAGCATTACTGTATGTAACAGGAGAGATGGGGATGTTCCCGGGAGCGCTGGGGCCTGGGATGCTACTCCAGGGAAACCTGGGCTGAAGGAGGCCACCTCATCAGGATATGTGTTGTGTTGGGAGCGTCAGCCCAGACAGAGAGCAGAACCTGGCAGAGATAAGAAGAGCTGCAGTGTGGCAAAAGAATGATTTTCAGATCCTGGAGCTGCAGCCATAGCAAAGGTTCATGTCAAGGTTGAAGTGATAGAGGCAAATGGGAAGCTGAAGTCTAGAAGAAACATGAAGGTGACAGATTTATGTTTCATGGTGCTCATTCTAGTAAAATTGGAAAACAAAAAAGCCCCCACGTCTGTCTTGACAAAATTAGATGAAAGAAGTTAAGACAAAAACATTCATAAATTATTTCCACAGGTCAGTGTAACAATAGTTATATTCCAATGAATAACTATGGGTCACCAGTACCCAGAACAGAATAAGGCCAAGTGTTTCACTAAGTTATGAATGTCCATTTAGTAAGTCTCTGGTAGTAACAACTTAGTTGTCTTAGTGTACATTTTATCTTAAATATTAAATATCTACATGAGATGTGGATATACTTACGGATATCCTGTAACATTTATGACACTGCATCCTATAATGACATGAAAATGGGAGCCTCTATCATACAGAGTATTACAGAGACTAAACAGATTTCTTATGAAAAAAAGAATGGATGAAAATGTAGCATGTTTTCATGGAAAGGTAATTAAAAGAAGACTGTTTTCCAGAAAATGAAACATTCATGGTTAAAAATGTATACAGCTACCTAGTGAAGATACATAGTACTTTCATGGAAATCAGTTACAGGATGTAAATTCTTAACATAGGACGTGAAACTTCATCAGTGTAAAGAAAGCTCTATTAATCCTAAACTACGTTTTCTTCCTCTTTGTGGAACTTTTGCACAGAATCTTCCCTGTTTCAGTCCCCAAAACTGAACTACAGCTATAAAATCTAATTTAAATTTAAACGAGGTTTTTCTACACAAAAAGGGTTTTAAGGAGCAAACCCCTTTTTTGCAGCCTTTTTTTGTTATTCATGAGGAACTTACTTTTTTTTTTTCATTGCTGCCAGACTACTTACTCAATGTAGTTATTTACAGATGTGTTTCAAATAAATCATAAAGCTTGATCTAAATATTCTAAACATGATAGTCAACATGTTATAGATAGACAATAACTGTAAGCAACGTAGATCTTGAGGATGTGCCAAATTACCCTCCATTAACTCAGTTATTGAACTAAAGACACCAGCTGTCTCATTTGCAGGCAGTTTTTGTATTTTGCCTTCTTTATTGGCTGCTCTCTATTGGATATTTCAGTTCTGAATTTAAGGAATCATTATTCCCACTAGGTATCAGTCTATATTTTGTACATGACCCTTTAAAGTGGATACTTAGCTGCTGCTGACAAGTCAAAGTGGAGAGCTTGCGTTCTGCTAATATTTTAAAGCTCTTCTGATGCATAAGGAAGTATCATACACCACAATTAATTGCTTGTGATACACTTTCAGATTTAATGCTGAGTGAAACAGAATGGTGGGAGTCAGCAAAAAGAGCTGGGTAAGTATAAATTATCTTAAAACTTGAGACGTTCTTCATTGGTGCTAAGCAGTTCTGAACTGCAGTCAATTGCAAAACAGGAGAGCTACCAACTGAGCTTTTCAGGCATGTGTTGAACTACTTTCATTAATATTTTATCACTTTTAATTGCACTTCAAAGTATGAACTCAATGAAACAACTATTTGAGAACATTTTTTTACAGTGTAACTGGGAACAGCATATAAGTTTCCCAAATAAAAACTGAGCTATGATTCACACATTTTGTTCACTGAAATGAAATCTTATTTTACCACAGTTAATCCACTTTGGATTTTGCCCAGCCGATATAAGCAGAATATATGTCGACATGCAACAGCTAGAACTTCTGCTTCAAAATAATATGGTAACAAAGCCTTCCCAAATTTTAAGGCAAATAAAACATGCTTACAAAATTATTCTACATGATAGTGCAATCAAAATTACAAGATAATACATTCTTTAGATCTGTTTCCTCTGACACCAGGTTATGCTGGAATAAATTCCACTTACATCAAAGGAATATTGAACAAGTGTGAGACAAGAGTGAGATCTTTTTACCTCATTTAATTTCTAATTGATCAAGATGTCAAATTTCATTGTCAAACTTTATTGTTTCTGTGATGCTTGTTGATTCTCTTGCAACAATATTTTGTGTCATCAGTCTGTGCATCCAGCAGAATACTGTCATTTGCTCTCTTTATCTTTCAGAAAACACTATAATTTAAATTGTGAAGGAAAAAATCTTACCCTCTCAGATAAGAAGAACTAACTCAGTTCATGACAGTAAAAGTTCAGAATGGCTTGATATATTGGCCTGCATAATTAAGCACATTTTGTATGGGAAATCAGAAAGGATTTTGATAGTTCTGATCTTCTCATTTGTCCCTTAATATGCTTCTTCCTATAAAATCTGCATTAGGTAATTCCAGGAAAACGGCTCGTTTCTGATCTGTATCACCAAAATTCACTGAGATGAACTTTCATACTTTCTGAATCTCCGCAACATACTTTTTCTTGTTACTCAAGCAATTTTATTCACCCTTGAGGTCTGAAAGGTATTTTTTCCCCCAAGTTTCATTATTCTTCTATTTTCACACTTCCTATTATGCTAACATATTCTTTTTCCTTTCCCTTTTGTTCTTCCAGATTTTTATCCTTCATTGGAAAGTTACTGATTCATTTTATTCCTGATTGTCTGCTCTCCTCTCAGCATCCTGCCTTGCCCTAGAGGTTTGATTTGATAATTCACTATATTTACTTTATCGCACTGTAGTGACTTCCTGCATTACATGTTTACATTCCCGGTAGGAATTGGTGCATTAACTGAAACTGTGGCATTGTTCATAATTCTCTAACTCATTCTGAGCTAATTCTTCTAAAAATAATGCCCAAAAGGATTTTCCTCCTTAAAATCCAAAATCCAAATAAGGATGGGAAGGTGAGACCGTTTACAGCTTTTGGAGTTAATTAATGGAGTTAATTTTCTTCATGGCAGCCTGTATGGTGATGTTTTAGACTGATGACCAACACAGTGCTGATAACACAGGGATGTTTTTGCTACAGCTTAGCAGTGCTTACAGACTTTCTCTGTTTTTCATGCTACCCTGCAAGTGAGTAGGCTGGGGATGCACAAGAAATTGGGAGGGGAAACAGCAAGGGCAGCTGATTCCAACTGAACAAAGGGATATCCCATACCATACAAGATGCCATTGTTCTCAAACATAAAGGGGGATATTCAGAGTTATGGCATCTATCTTCCAAAGTAACCACTGCACATGATGAATTTCTGCTTTCAGAAAATGGCTAAACATCTGTCTGCTGATGGGAAACAGTGGATGAAATCCTGATTTTGCTTTGCTTGCTTGCACAGATTTGCTTCACCTGTTAAACCATCTTTGTCTCAACCCAGGAGTTTTCTTGCTTGTATTGTTCTATTTCTTATCCCACTGGGGTAGAGCAAGTGAAAGGCTGTAGGGTTAGCTGTCTACTGCGTCTGACTCATAACAGACAGTTAAAGGAGAGGCCGTACACTAGCTCTAGCTCTTTCATTAATGTGCTTATGAAGTAATATTTACTAAGTATTACCTGATTTATTGTGAACATGGATATTCTATGTGAAATGTAGAGTACAAGAAATGTTTAATATTTTCGTCACTTCTTTTAAAATATATTTTAAGCTATAGACAAAATGAAGTTTTAAGAGAGAGGCTGAGAACCTGTAGGAACTTGGAATCAGGAATCACTCACTGCTTCTTGCTGACCAGCAGACTACAGAGGTGGAACACAACCTGCTAAGGTGGTGATGTTAAAGTACGTCACATTGCTTCTCTTCAGTCCTAGTAAGACATTCAGGGAGATTATGTCATCAGAAGAGGCTAACACTTGGGTGTTTAAAGGCATTTCCTGGATCTACTAATAGCAATTTAATAAGCTATCCTTACTCAGTAAATAACTTAGGAATTTTGAGGTTGCTGACCTATGTATTGGGAATGAACACTCCAACATTTGGTCACAACACGTGTCTCATGGAAGCTATTCATATTTGAAAACTGACATTTAGAAGGAAACTTTAGTAAGCATACAATCAGAAAGTACCTCCACAGTGTATCTCTCACATTGGGGCTTCAATCAGTTTAGTAACATTTCTCATTAAACAACGGAGTAAGAAAGAATAGAGGAACAGTACAAAGCACTGCAGAGATTAGGTCCCTGAACAATTGATACACAAGCTTACAAGAGACCTAAATAAAGTATCATGTCCATTTACACACAGTAGTTCCACCAGTTCTGGGTAAATTCTTAAGTTTGGTGAGAGTCTACATGAACCGGAATTTAAGGTGAGGAAGAAAAAAAGAAAGATAGTTGTAGTCTCAAAGGAAAAACTAATTCGTTTAAAACCTTTATGAGAGATCGGTGGTGTTAAATTATTAATGCGATGATAGGATAAGGAGCATCTGTTTCTGCCTATGGTCTGTGTTCCAATGGCCTCTGATCCAATGGTGGTCTTCCAGTTTGCTTCACTTGCCTTTAAATTTGCTTGGTCCACTACAACTGCATCATTCACAATAGTCTCCAATGGAAAAATAATTACTCGGGATGCACTTTAGATTAGGTCTCAAGCCTATTTCCGCTACAGTGAGTAAGTGTTAGATGCACAGCTCCTATTAACAACAGGGAGAAATCTGTGCCTAATTCCCACATGATCCTTAAGTGCTTGCCTGTTTACAGTGGTTTTAAACTCAGACGTTTCTTGAAACAAGTGAACAAATAAAAATAAACTAAACACAAAACAACCTCCTTTTTTTTCCCTATCATCAAGAATAAAATTTACAACAAGCAACATTTATTGAAGATAAAGTTGTCAGTTGTATAACTCTTTTTCACATTTTTTCTAAGAAATATTAAAGTCATAGGATGTTTTATGATTATTTAACTATTTGCCACGTTTTTAAAATTAACTGCAGAAGCCACTACTCTTCATGATCATCTCTCACAGAAAATTTTCTGGGTGGACACTACTCTTTCCATGGTAGTTTTTGAAAAGTATAAAACAAAGTAATTCAATATCTTAAGCTGTTAAATCTCTGAACATCTCTCTTACGAGGAAAGGCTGAGGGACCTGGGGCTATTTAGTCTGGAGAAGACTAAGAGGGGATCTTATTAATATTTACAAATATCTCAAGGATGGTGTCAGGTAGAGGGAGACGGTCTTTTTTCAGTAGTGCATTGTGACAGGACAAGTGGCAACCGTCAAAAACTGGAACACAGAGGTTCCACCTCAACATGAGGAAAAGCTTTACTGCAAGGATGATGGAGCCTGGCTCAGGCTGCCCAGGGAAGCTGTGGACTCTCCTTCTCTAGAGACTTCCAAACCCACCTGAATGTGTTCCTGTGTGGCCTGCCCCGGGTGATTCTTCTCTGGAAGGGGGATTGGACTCCAGAGGTCCCTTCCAACCCCTACCATTCTATGATTTCAAAGATGTAGACGTTACTTATCACTGCTACTTACTGGAGGTGGGTAGGAGGATGAGCATCATTTGGAGGACATCTGAACATACCTCTGCTAGTAAACTGAACAGGGTTGGGCCATGTATTCAAGCAGTGGTAAATGCGTGTACATACTGTCAAATGGTGGGATGCTCCCTGGAATGATTTTGTTCTGCTTCAAGTAGCTCTGTCCCAGGTATTGCCCAGCCATGCTTTGGCTGGTTGCGATGTATCAGTTATTGTTCCCAATAAGTGTGACTGGTAAGTCCAGCAGGCTTGTGGAGGGGAGAGAGTTTGGACATTTGTGTGGTGATTGTGTCTTGATCTATTTTATTTACAAGTATAGGTAACACTGGCAAAAACTGTGTGCATCAGACAATGGAGGTTCAACAGTAAGGCGTTAAAAATCCTGAAAGCCCGTTGCTGAGAGAGACCCATGCTGATAAACATTGTCATCTGAAAGCAACAATAGTGGCCATAATAAACAGAAGAAATGCTTATACAAGAAAAAACCCCAAACAGGTGTGTACCTAACAGTCTCTTTGAAAGGAGAGGGTTCCTGTCGGAACAAGTTTTTGTTGTTATTTTAAATAAGTTTCGTTTTGATTTGATTTTCTTTTTCTTTTTTTTTAATGTTTTAAATAATAGTTCCTGCAATATTTGCAGAAGTGTAGGAGCCCTCTATGGCTACTGCTACTGTCTGAGCAGCTGCTGTCCTCTGCTTTCAGCTGCTATTGCTTTGTTTGGGGTGGGGTGACTTTTTCAATTAATTCTTTCAACAGATGCTTTCTAATCTTGGAGTCTCTTCCCTCCGCCCTCTTTCACATACAGTCTTCTGCTTCCAAGCACTTCTATGGCTACATGAACCTGACTTAAGCTGTCTGCCTGTCCTGCTGGTGCCATTTGCCATTTCCTTTTCAAAGGACTATTGCTCTAACAGCTGTATTCTAGGCAGGGAGTGGGAAACCTTTGAAACTGATGCAGCTTCATTGTACAGTCTATCAGAAGGAAGCAACATTAAAGAGAAATCACTTCATACCTATTTAACTGCTATAGGATTTAGAAAATTTTAAACAAATGAGAAGTAGATTGTATTTTTAAATGCTTATTACCTAGCTGAAGAACTATATTGTTTACAGAGGCATTTTCTCCCTGCACAGAATAGACAATCATCAAAAAAATGTTCTTTGAAAAGAAAATGCCGCCATCAGGAAAGGAAGACAGCGCAGGCATCTCAAAGAGTCCCAAAAGTGTTAGGGAGACATGGAGGATATCTAAAGGGGAAAGTACAGGTTGTGAGCAGCCTGAGGAATTAGTTTAAAATAACCCCTTTTCCCACAGAAATCCTTCAGATGAAGTGTCAGCTGTTGGATTCTTTCACGGCTAACATAGAGGGATCAAGCTCAGACAGTTCTGAAAGTCCTGCAGAACAGAAGAGGATAACTAAAAGGTCTAAGTAAAGAGCAGGTCATACATTAAGGCATTTTCCTCTCCTGGTATGTAAAGTGAAGAGGGAGAGGAAGAGCAGAAAAGTTAATAAGTCACATGTACGATTCAAGTTTGAATGGCCCCATTCTTTCTAACTACATGAAACTTGCAGCTTTAATTAGATATAGTTTGGTTTTGGTTTTGGTTTTGGTTTTCTTTTGCTATTAAAAAGCTGTCACCTTTCACTTTAGAGGTGACTACATTTCAGAGAAGGTGAAGGATAAGTTATTCATACCTTGTTGTGTAATGCACCCAATCACCATTTATATAAAATTACTATTGTACATGCTCTGCAGCTTGTAAAGTCCTTTGAAATAAATAGTGGACTGCACTATAAACATAATATAAAAAGGACTACTGATGAGCTATATAGTCTTGATAAGTATGTGTTTATTGGCAGGTAATTAAAAGGAGTCAAGATATCAGGGCAAAACTTTTATCCCAAGAATTTTATTATCATATTCAGGCCATTAGTTGCGAGGTATTTGGATGATTAAATATTGAGAGATGCTAATAAAAATAAAGAACTTATTCTGTTTCTGCAGTAGTAGCATGCAAAAGGCATAGAAACAAAGATAGTAGCCAGAAAGAAGTTTCTTTCTAAAAATAACCTTTTTAATTAAAAAAAAATATTTAATTGGAGGATACATCTCAGCATGAAAACAAGGGTTATTTAGCTATAACTGATCTTTGAAATTCATTGTCTAAAGCTACATTCACCCTGTACCTATACAGAAGGTACTCAAGGGGGATGTCATAGTGAAGCTTTTTAGGACTTGCATGTACATTCATCTAGACAGATTCTTTATTGGTATGGAGTGAATGTATATAGGAGAACGCTTTCTGATAGCCCTAACTGCAATTTCTGACCATTACATTTTCCTGTCCATAGCCCTAAGTAGAGCATCAGCCAGCCATGTTCTGAAAATAGAGTTTTACAGTGCAAATCCATCTTTCCTGTCAGCTCCTAAATCCCTAGAAAAGTTCCATGTGGAAATTGTAAGGGAGGAAGAATGGCTTGTGAGCAGAGGTTTAAGCAAACAAGTTATGAGTGAATCTTCCTCACTTAAAGCACTTGCATATTTATTCCTTACAACCTTACATGACGCCAAGCAATACTCTTTACAAAACACCATTTACTTAGAGAAGGATCACTGACTGATTAATCAAGTCTGATGGACAATCTTCCCTCCCCCAATTGCACCAAGCATCCCATTTGCCAGCTCTATCACCCTGGCATTTCAAATCATGACATTTCAGTAAATATGAAATGAGTTCCGTATGACATCTTGGAAGGATCAAGAATGAAGATGTTTGCTAGATCCCTGAAGTTTCTTAAGTGTCCCCTAATCAAATCAAGATTACACTCCATAATTTTTCCAAACTATCCTTATGGAGCTTGCTGATCAACGAGTTTACATCATTAACTGCAGACACAAGTTGATGAATTTCTGATAACCTCTTTTAGTCCATAAACAATACTCAGAATTTAAGGTGTAGAATATGGTTTCAGATTTGAAGATGTGAGATTGAGATATTTCAGGTCCTGTTATTCAAGGCACATTAGTCTCTGGACTTGAGCTAAACTTTGATACTACTTTAGATGAGCTATATCCTTCCCAAAGTTGGAGAGTAAACAGAATCAGCTATATGAACTAAATTCTTCCTTATATTCTTTTAGCTGTCAATACCACTGCTTTAATGAATCTGAATGACAGAGGAATCAATGGGTTTCTGTTTCAAAAGGCCTGCTCACCAGGTCTTTACTCCATCTATGGTTAACATTTCTGATGTAGAAAATGACCCAAATCATTTCAGCAGCTGAACGAAAGGAAATCAGCAATGTTTACTCTGAGGCAGAACATCAAGCAGATTTAAATAGAAGTGACAGAACTTTGATTGTAGGAAATGTAGGAACTTGAATAGAGAAAACAACTGATTTCTTCACTTGCTGGAAAGTGCAGTCCATCCAGACTGAACCTTTTGTTAACATAGCCCAGACTTAAGATCTCTCCACCATCCACAGGGAGAAGTGAAGAAAATTGAATGAGATGATGTATCTGTCCCCATCAAGTCAAGAAATAGTGATGTGGTTGTGGCATCCCACACTGAAAGACCCTCAAGTTTTTAAGAAAAACTATCTCATCCATCAGGATGAGATTCATCCATTCAGGTGCAACTTGACAGCCTCTCCATGACTGGATAACTTCAGACACAGGAGGAACTGGAAACAAGTATTATCAACTGCTCTGACTAGGATAAACCAGGAAGACCTCTGTTTCTTTTCTACTTCTATGGAAAAAATACCACTCTTGGCATATTCCCATTCCTTGAATGTATCATTTAGGATATCATCCCATACTTCCCATGTTTCCTCAAAATGTCTGAACCTATTACTAGTATGTTTTGGACAATGGGCAGATAAACTGTGAGTTTCCATGCAGTCCATTGATACACTGACCACGTCCTTGCAATGTGGATGAGTGTTTGTGCCATTTTGAATTTTGATACAGAATATGTTGATGGTATCCTCTGCTATGATGACACAAAGGAAAACATCAAATGTTGACTTTTACCTTAGCTTAGGTTGTCTTTTACCTTAGCTTTAGCAAGACTTTCAACACCATCTCTCATAATATTGTTGTATGTATGTTGTATTAGGATGTCATATTCTGGACCAGTGACAAAATTAGCAGAATGATCAAGCTCAGTGAGTAGCAATTAATGCATCATACTCTAACTGGAGGCAGGGAACCTCCAGAACCACAGCAGTCTATCCCTGCACCTCTTTCTTTTTCAGTGATATCACAGCAGGAATGAGTGCACCCCCAAATGACACAAAACTGGTGGGACCAGATGATATACTTGAGAACAGAGCAGTGATTCATAAGCATTAAAAGTATTTAAGATCTTTCTAGAGAAAAATGTCCATTAATAAAGAAAAGAAGAAACTGAAGTCAAGATTTCTAGTGCGATACTGGATGATATTGGACTACAAGTGTCTTATACTGAATTTAATTTTTAAGAGTGAAGGCCTGATGTAAAACACCTTGCAGGTGGGAAGATATGAATCAGTCTCCTCCTGAAGTGACAGAATCACCACTCAAGATATCATCGTTCATTATCTAGATTACTGATTAAACCTTCAAAGCTTCTTACATCAATATGGATCCCCAGCTTTTGCAGGGTTTTGGACTTCTGGTTTCCTGTTGTTTCGAGGTTTTTTTCATATCATGAAACAGCCACAGAATATTGTCCCCTGAGATTAACAGAAATGCATACTCAGCTCCTGTTACAACATGGCCTTATAGGAAGAACAACTAAGAAACATTAGTAGGATTTGAAGTTTGTAGATAAAACTTTGGTTAGTGTTAACCCCACGCTAATAGCATTTGTTCACCACTTGTCAGTGTTATTCCATGTGGAAGCATGACAATTTGTTCATTAAAAGATATAGAGCAGGAAAAGATGTTGACATAGAATGAAAGGGGAAATTGCTCTGTGCCTTTTCCATGGACCTTCCATAAAGATCTGTCTCAGTGCTGACAAACGGGCAGTCAATGACCCTGAACCAGAAGTTTCCTTGAGTACACAAGCTTTTTTACCTTTAATTAGTATGAAAAGGAAAGAAGGATGAAGGATATTAAGCCTCACAGGGCACTGATCATACTTTTGCCTTCTTTTGTTGGTCCAATGGAAGATTTACATCGATTGCAATGTTGTAGTTAAATGACTGCAGCACTTCATCACTGAATAGATTTTTTTCCCTCAGATAGGACATTGTCAGTTGTAGATTGCATGTCCTTAGTGAAACTAAAGCATTGAAACCTTGATTACCTCTGTAACACTACAACCATGTAAGAAGTACTAGCAGCCATGTCTACAGTATTAAATGGTGTTTAGAACACGATTCTTCCATTCTGAAAATATTCAGCTATTAACACCTCAAAATAATTGCAAAACTCCTGAGGAAAAATTAGAAGAATTTGTCAAGTACATCTTGACAAATGAACAAGATATGTGAAATTGGAAAGGGATATAATTTCTTGGTGAAAGAGACATTGTGCCTGCAGTCTTTAATAGCAGTGGACTTTCTACTTATTCCATGTTTTCCCTCTCCATAACTAAGCCTGTCACAAGTTATGATAGATCTGAGTGCCCAGATATAAATTAGCATTTCTTTCAGACCTGGACCTTTCTACCAACATGCCTGAACAATGATTCATAAGAAAAGAGCTTGGGAAGAATCCATGGCTGTTAAGGTAATGACTGTTAGAGAAGGATGATGCAAACTCAAAAGCCAACAGGACAGGAAGTAGGTTCACACACATGTTCAAGACTTCCTGTGCTAAGAATGAGCCTTGAACAACCTAATGTTAGAATCAATTATCTTGGTTACACTTTCAGAAGTCCAATGTAGTTATTTGTCATGGGATTTCCAGGAATACCATGGTGTGAAGAAAATTAACTCTTTTCAGAGTGCTTGCTCTTCCCTGCAGTGGGCTTGTATGGAATTTCCAGTATGGAGGCTGGAAGCAGGGTCTCTGCTCTGACTTTCTATTTGTTGTAAGACGGTAAGAGGTCTAGGGATAAAAAGAATGGAAAAAGTATGGAAGTTTGCTTTTCTGGTACCAGATGATACCTCTAGTAAACATTTGCAACATAATTTTATGCTCACATGGGTAAATACTAGCAACATTATTTTCTTTTATACAACAGACAGGGAAGGTGATGAACATTTATTCTCTCTCACTGAAATGGTTGATAACAGCCAAGAGGTAGGTCTACATGTAAACACTGCTGCCTCCATGTGATGCACAGAATCTTTCATTTTCCCATTGTCTGAGGTTTTGGGGGTGGGGTTGGGGTTGTGGCAGTTTGTGTATGTCGATGGTTTGGTTTGTTTCCTTGTTGTTTTGTTGTTTTCTGTTTGTTTGATTGTTTGTTTGATTGATTTGGGAAAACCACATTGGGCAGAAAAACCCAACTCAAAAGTTCTGCCAACTACAAGGTGTAGTCTGCAAGGAAAAAGAAATCAAAACATAGCAATGTGTGAGAAACCCTTCACTGGAGAAAAGCCAGAATTTCCCCAGAAAAACTGTGTAAAGGAATTTAATTGAAAAAATGCCTTATATAATGTAAAATAGCCAGTCAGAAACATATTTTGAACTTGGTAAACTGGAATGTGAACAATTGCTCTCAAAAGAAAATTGGAATATGCACAAAAGACTTCAAAAGAGCTCAAAATGCTGTTCATAGAACCAGGCCTGAAAGAAGCTGTTGAAGCAAAGTTACCCTAAGGTAACCAGTCTCAGCCTGACAGACACAGGCAAATTAATATCTTGTGTGATACTTAAGATGGAACTTTTGTCCTTATTTTCAATGTTAAGTTTCAGGTTTGCAAAATGTGTTATAAAAGCCTTTGAGTTACTACATTCTGTAAGAAATTTTTAATCAGGAAATATTAAAATGGGATGCTTTTTGTAGTAGCATAAAAAAGCAAAATTAGTAAAATAGGCTAGTAACTAATCTATGGGGATAAAAAAACATGATCCTTTGTTTTAATCCTCATATTTACCACACAAATAAGGATGAAAAGATCAAGGTAAAGGTATGAAGATGCATCACAAACAACAAGATAATAAATGTCACAGTTTGTTTGAAATGGTTTGGAAATAACTAAAAGCAAAACATTTCTTAGGTTGAACTAAGTGCTTCAAAAAAAGGTTTACCATTTTAGTTTTGCACCTCATCCTATAGGACAGCCCCACCTTTGACAGGCTTGCAATCATGTGAGACAATATTTCAGTAGGCAAATTTTTCAGAACAAAAAAACCACAACAGTTTTCAAAGGACACTACTATCTGAAGTAACATATGGTAAAAGTTGCTTGACTTACATCTACAGCCATGCAGCATGTCAGACCCTTTATATATAGCTGGGGGGCTTGTGCTGTTATGAATGTACAGTAAGTTCTTGCATTTTACTGCACTTTAATGGAGCACTGCCTTTTGTACTGAAGCTATTAAGCCTCTTGATCTTGCAATCTCCTGCTGCTGCAACAACTGAGCAGTACATTTCAGTACTAGAGAAGGCATATCACTCATCTCCTTTGGAGTCTCCAGAACTCCTGCTCTGGTGGTGGGTATAGAGGCTTAATGCTCTTTAGAAGCATCTAGTATGAACAATCATCACAATTTAATTAGCTGCACAGCCTAGTGTATATTACAGTCAAATATCAATGTCTTTAAGGGTTTTATGTTGCCTTTGTGGCTTACTATAAATCCTTGTAATACAAAATGCCAGGTGTCATATCAGCATTTGTCTTCTTCTGTAGCTGATAACATGTTTTCTCATACAGTTCCATTCAAGAGATTTGCCTTGATTCATCTTGGTTTCTCTGATGTTAGTTGAACATTTCTATAGGGATGCCACTGCCATTGTTCCAAACTTATTTTGTAGACATACCATAACTAACACAAAGGCCTGCAGTGAAAGGACGGGTGGGTTTAAATTAGAAAGGAGTGGGTTTAGATGAGAAATAAGGAGGAAGTTCTTTACCAGGAGAGTGGTGGAGCCCTGGAACAGCCTGCCCAGAGAGGTGGTGGAGGCCCCATCCCTGAAGACATTCAAGGTGGGGCTGACAGAGCTCTGAGCACCCTGCTCTAGCTGAGGATGTCCCTGCTCTCAGCAGGGGGTT
>JANHFX010010257.1:18441-35440 GCA_027560015.1 Chloroceryle amazona | reverse complement strand
TGGGGCTGACAGAGCTCTGAGCACCCTGCTCTAGCTGAGGATGTCCCTGCTCTCAGCAGGGGGGTTGGACTGGATGATCTCTAAGATCCCTTCCAACCCAGACATTTCTGTGATTCTATGTTTCTATGTAAATTAGTGTCCAATTACAGGCTAATGTTCTTTCTTCTATTCTTTCCACATAAGCTTCCAGATAATTCATGTTGTTATGAAACACTAAAAGAAGAAAATATTCCATGGAGCATTTCTATATTCAAACTTTAACATGTCTGAGTGGGATTTACTAGACCACCTGTAGCTAACTTCTAGATATGCACAGCTCATTTATCTGTTTTACTCGTGCAGTTTCTAGAGAGGAGATGCACTTCTGATTCGATTAATCATTCCCTAAAAGTTCATTTTTCCCTCAGGGAAGCTAGGGAGATTAGATGAAACACAGACACTGAAGTTCTGTCTGTCTACAGTCAGGATGTCCAAGCAGCAGCAGGATGATTCCAGCCCTTGTGGGTATGAGCAAACTCTTACACGGTGAGGGCAATCAGAAACCAGGCTGCCACGTACCACATCTGCTCTCACTATTTGAGACATCAGAGCTGAAGAAATGACCCTCAAGTACTCTCACAACTCTAAATATACTCAAGTGCATGCAAGCCAAATACATTGATGCTGGGCAGGTGGGCAGCACATAACATTTAGGCTGAGTGCCACATACCCAACTTTTCTATGCCAGATCCAATTTTTATAAAGGTAAAAACAACTCTGAGTTTTGCTGCAGAATTTACCTCAAGTTCTTACCTGGGTGGGTATTCACACCTGACCAGATGTGATGTGAGTTTGGACATGAAACAGAAAAACAAAAACAATAAATGAAAAGTGTACCTCTGTCCTTTGATGACATAATTATGCTGTTTGCAGCATACAAATACATTGTCCCCTTATTGTACCCTAAGCACAACTAGATCCTGGAGTCTTGGACAAGTCTGGGTCACAGAAACCTAGAAAAGAGCAAGAACTGATTCAGTGTCTCACTCACTAGAAAGAAACCTCATCCAAACGAAGGTCAAAATATCCTGTTCAAGGATACAGCAAAATGCTATGAATTGAAATAAATTATCTGAAAGCAATATAACCTTCTCTACAGCCAAAATCATGATCTGGTATATTTAGAGAAAGCTTGTTAGTACAATTGTATTTAGTGCGGTTTATGAAACATAGTATAAGCACATTTTTACGGGCTATGCAATGGACCAAGCATAATTACGTCCCCTACCAAGTGCAATGTCAGGTATTTGTACACATATCTCTTTCTACTGCCTATCCAGCATGGATAAAAACTTTTAATACTACGGTGCAGCTCTTGGAGATTCTCCAGTTACTTAAATGTCAGAGTGATTTGGTTTTAGAGCAAGAAAAGCTCGCTGTGATCTTTTCCTATTTATGATTTGTGAATTCCATGTGGTCACGTTATGCATAACTGTTCAATGGCAGGAAGTGGAACAGTTCACCACCAAGTCCTCTGCAGCCACTGAATGGTTCCTTTCTTGAAGAAATTAATGCAATTTTCCCTGCTAAGGAGGGCATAATCCATAGTGAAAAGTGGAATAGTAGCTTTATGATATTATTAATTTATTTAATTTTACCTTAATTGGAATTTTTCAGTACACAGAAGGAAGTCATCCACCAGCCATCTGTTCTTATACATTGCAGTCATTGCTAAATTATCCTGTATTTAACTTCTGTTAATAAGGTTAGCAAGGGAGCTTTAGCATAACACCACACCACTGCGTCTCTCTGTACTGTCCATCTGAGAATGTATTTCATTCCTACCCAAAAAAACTTCATAGACAGAATTAACCTCTCTTAGAGTGTAAGAACCCGACATTGTTCCTTACTAAAATTATGTCAGTGCTAAGTTGGAATAGCTTGACAAGGAAGCAAAAAAGCTGTTAGTTGACAATTTGAAGAGTACATTAAATAACAAGTTTATTAAGCTGATATTCTGTATCAATGAATTCTGAATACTTTCAATCTCTACTTTTATACCTCTAGGGTAATTTCAGCAACAAATGAATACAAAGGAAAAATCTCACATGGACTATGGAGGTTTTACACTACAGTGGTAGCATAAAATCACAGGCAGAACATGGACCTTGGGAAGGAAAATTTTTGCTGTCATATGATTTCTGTAGAGGAACTAGTCTAAGTTTGAGCAAATACTTTAGCCAACCTATTAACATTACCTTGCGGAAAATCAGGGTACATAATTTTTCAGAAATCACAAACTAAATTAATAGACAACAAAAAAAACCCAAACACCACCATTTGTTCTAGTGGAGAAAGTTGGTAAAATTACACAATGGCTCAAATTCACATTCCACCCTGCAGTCAGCTTTGAATGTGGAAATAATACAGACATGGCTGAAATCCACCTTAACCCTTCCCTTACACAGAGGTGAAAACTATGACATTATCAGAAGTCACGCTTGCATATTCTGTGCATTTTAAAACATTTCAAGCTTTGTAACTACTATCGTTACTGGAGTTGTTTCTGTGATGGATGCTAAATAAGAATTGCAAACATTAGGGACTGAATCTCTTCATAAACAGTTGAGATTGTTGATACCTTGAAAGTCACACTCAGGCATGAAACTGAAAAAAGAAGTGGAATCTTAATACTTTAAACAGCTACTTTGCTAATAAAAATAAGCATCTGTTTGTTCAGAGTTAGAATCTCAAAAGTATTTTTACCCTTTCTGTCAGAAGATATGGCAGTCTGCAAGCATTGCGAGTGCTAAACTGGGAAAGAGTCAGAATTGGGCATTCTTTCATTCAAAACTCAAATTTGGTCTACAATTATTTATGTGGGGAAAAGGTGAGATAGAGATCTCAAAGAAACACATGCCATTTCTAAGCTTTTAAAGTAGAAAATGGTTCCTCTGAACCTGAATTATTACTGAGGCAGTTGCATTAAATAAATAGCTATCACTGTTAAAAAAAAAACCCAACAAAACAAATAATTGCCTTCAAGGACTAGATTCAGTATAGACCAAAACCAAACTAAACCAAAACCAAAAGTAAACCAACCAAAAAACAAACACACACACATCCCACTCCCCCCCCAAAAAACCCCACAAACAAACAAAAACCCAAAACCAACCAACCAAAACAGAAAACCCACCAGCCTGCTTATGGCAAATTTGCTTGTAAAAGAAGGTGACTTGTTCAAGTATCCTTATAAAAGAGTTAGGTAGAAGTGGGGCTTAAGTATTGCATTTCTAAACTTCATTTTGATTTCAACGTCATGTTTGTTCAGGTTACTTAGCTGAAGATACTGCTTTTGTTACTACCATCTCCAACAGATCCAACAGTAAATCCAACAGATTCAATAATTCTTTTCTTTCTTTCTGCCTCACACACTGTAAAAACAAAAACGATTTCAGAAGGTGCAAGCTGTTTCTGCTATCTGCTGGTAGTGATGGATGAAACAGAAAGATCATCTTTTCATTTAATCAGATAGCTTAACCTTGCAGGGAGAATTAAGACACCTATATAACATATTCATGGGTATATTTTATTTTCAGATATTTGTCCATAAGTATATATTCTACACATATGGGTCTATCACGTCTCTTTATATTATAGTGATTATAATACAGTTCACTCTATTTCATGCACAAGCCTATCAAGGTTTTATTCAGATGACATTTTGCTAATTTTAAATCACACAAAGTAGCTTCCCTGCCCAAAGGATTCTGCACAGAAAAATCTGGTCAGCACATTACAGAGGGAGAAGTAAATATTCTGCTTTTCAAAGAAGTTACATGTCGTAAGCATTTAACAAGAAGGATTTATGATCTCTTTGGAATATTTTCTGCATCCTGTATGAAGCTAATGGTTTAATTTCAACAGAAAGACTTTTGTTTTCACAGTTTCACCCTAACCCTCTTATTCCATGAAAGACAATGACCCTAACCCTGCAAATACTCATAGACAAATTCATCTTATAATTGTGTATTAAAATTAAACATATAGATATAGAATTATTTTCAGGAATGAATTCTAAGTCACACACTATCAAAACAATCACTGTATTTGTTGTCTATTTTTCTTTTGTGACGTTCCTTAACTGTCTGTCTCAATAGATATATAATATAGATCTATGCACTGAGATTCACAGAAAAAATGCATACTGTGTGCTACCTTCATTCATTTGAAAGTGGAAAGGGGATTGCATCATGAGCAGGCTGTTTCAATAATATTTTGATATTTTTTGTCATTTGAAAGATAGCATGTTACAAATCATGTCAGAATATTTTTCCTACCGGACTTTTATATCTATCCAACAGTCAAAATATTATTTGTTAAGCGTGAACATTTTAATAACTATTCTTCTGATTTTGTGATCTAGTTGACACTGTATAATAGCAGAAAAATGAAATATTATTGAAGATTTATCAGAACAAAATACTGGAATCGATGAATCACAAGTAATGAAACATCTAAAGAATAAAAAAATTTGCAAGTTTTTGCTTGACTGAGGAAACACGAACAGATATTGGTATGGAAGATGTGACACCCTGATACATATGTAGAGATACACCAGTAATTTATAATCAAAATCATGCAGTAGGAAACAATGCATGAAAACAAAATTTGAAGACCTCATTATCTGTGTGGTGTTAACGAGATCAACACAGGCACAGAGTGTCTGGGGTCATGGTAAGGTCAGTTTAGGAATAAGAATTGCACACCAGATCTGGGCACAAACATTGTGACATACAGCTGGGATGTGTGGTCGTTGGAGAAAAGGAAGAGAAGGCAGCATGTAACTTCACTGAACAAGTTCAGGACTTGATGCAAATTCATAACATGGGGAGTTGTAAATGCTGCAGGCTGATTGCCTAGCTCTAAAGCACTGTGCAGCAAAGAAGTGGGCAGCTTCTTGCTCCCATGCTACTGAATATCCTTTGAAATTGAAGATCAGGGTCGAAGCCACAGAGGGTAAGTGACTAACCCTGGGTAGGACAATCTACTAGGGTCAGATATCCAGACTGAATTAAATCTATCCATCCTCTTATGCTCTCAAAAGAGAACTAGTCTGACCCTCCATGATTTTATATAATATTTATCATGTGCTAAGAAGGTGCGGAAGATATAAGGGGAAAGAACTCAATTTATAAGCATTTTAAATCCACTTTTATGTAACACAGGAAATGTTGCTATCTTCCAAGCCTGAACTCTAAGTCAAAATATTATGAGAATATCTTAATGGATTTTATGTCTGTCTTCTTATTTTGAGCCCTTATTTTGAACTGGACATACACTTAAAACATAAAAAGAAAATACAGAAGTCAAGAAGCATTTATCTCATTTCTGAGAAACAGGGCCACAAAAATGATCAAGGAGATGCGATGCCTCTCCTATGATGGCTGAGGCAGTTGGGGTTGTTCAGCCTAGAGAAAAGAAACCTCAGAGGAGACGTTATTGCAGCCTTTCGGTACTTAAATGGGGCTTATAAGAAAAATGGGGTCAGAATTTTCAGTAGATTCAAGATCAGGCTGAACAGGGCTCTGAGAAACCTGATGCAGTTAGAGATGACCCTGCTTATTGCAGGGGGGTTGGACAAAATGATCTTTAAAGGTCCCTTCCAAGCTAAATGATTCTATGATTCTATGGGCAGTCTTCCCTTATTAGGAAAACATCACATAATCATAGAATCATTTGGATTGGAAAAGACTTTTAAGATCATTGAGTCCAACTACAAACCTAACACTGCCAAGTCCACCACTAAACCTTGTCCCTGTGCACCACATCTTCTTGTCTTTTAAATATATTCCGGGATGGTGACTCAACCATTTCCCTGGGCAGCCTGTTCCAGTGTCTGATGACCCACTTGGTGAAGAAGGATTTCCTAATACAAAATCTAAACTTCCCCTGGCACAACTTGAAGCTATTTCCTCTTGTCCTATCTCTTGTTACTAGAACAAGAGACCAACACCCACCTCACCAAAACCTCCTTTGAGGTAGTTGTAGAGGGTGATAAGGTCTCCTCTCAGACTTGTTTTCTGCAGACTAAAAAAGCCCTATTCCCTCAGCTGCTCCTCATAAGACTTGTTCTCTAGACACTTTTGTTGGGTTTGTATCTGGCAGGGTTTTGGTAGCAGGGGAAGGGCCACTGGTATGGCTCCTCTGAGAAGCTTCAGTCAAACAGAACAAATGATATTGTCTCTATGATAACATATTTAAGAAGGGGGGGAAAGTTACTGTGCAAAGGTAATTGCAGCCCGAGAGAGGAGTGAGAGTATGTGAAAGAAAGAACTCTGCAGGTACTAATATCAGCGAAGGAGATGCTCCAGGCATCTCCTGCAGCCCGTGGTGAAGACCATGGTGAAGCAGGCTGTTCCCTAGAGCCCATGAAAGTTGATGGTGGAGCAGTTGTTCATCTTTCAGCCCATGGAGGACCCCACACCTGAGCAGGGGGATGACCATAGAAGGCTGTGACCCCATGGGAACCCCATGCTAGAGGAGGCTCCTGTCAGGACCTGTGTACCAATGGAGAGAGGAGTCTATGATGGAGTAGGTTTGCTGGCAAGACTTGGTGACCCCTGTTGGGAACTCATGCTGGAGGCGTCTGTTCCTGAAGGACTACACCCTGTGGAAAAGGACCTACGCTGGAGCAGCTCGTGAAGAACTACATTCTGTGGGAAAGACTCCCAGAGGAGTGGTAGGAGGGACACCAAGCTGGAGCATGGGAAGAGTATAAGGAGTCCTTCCCCTGAGGAGGAAGTAGCAGCAGAAACAAGGTGTGATGAACCGACTGCAACCCCCATTCCATGTCGCCCTGTGCCGTGGTAGAGAAACTGGAACTAAACCAGGAAGAATGGAGGGCTGGGGGTAAGATTTTTTTAACATTTGGTTTTATTTTTTTGTATGCCTTCTTTGATTTGATGGGTAAAAAGAAATAAAAACCAAGCGAGTCTGTTTTGCTCATGATGATAATTTCTGAGTGATCTCCCTGACCTTATTTTGACCCATGAGCCCTTCATTATATTTTCTCTCCCCTGTCCAGCTGAGGAGGGGGAGAGATAAAGTGGCTTTAGTGGGCACCTGGTGTCTAGCCAGGGTCAACCCACCACCCTACCAAAGGAAAAAAAAAACATTCAACACACTTTTTATGCCTATTGTTCAGAACTGTGGCTCCTGTACTTAATGCGCAAACCCTGCCTGGAACAAAGATTCTACTTTCTTAGATGTTCATTTGATGCTCCATTAGCTTTCAGTTTGCTTCATAAAGCTTTATGCAGTACCCGTAAGAACCCCCCTCTTTAACCAAGAGGTATCATGACCCTCCATTTTACTAATGAGCCACTGAGATGTAGACATTCTTAGGAACTTCCAGCAAGTCATACACAAAGTTCCTGGCAAAGAAAGCGATGAAAGCCAGATGTCCCTGAAACCACGAAACTCATCTTTACCTTGCAGCTGACCCTTATTCCATTCACTGCACACTATATAGCCATTTAAAGCCAAGAAGCAGTAGACATCCTTCTGTTTCACAAGAAATCATTCAAACGTTACAGAGCATAACATACAATATTCTATATCGTAGCAATTCACTCTGCAGCCTGGACTTACTTCACACCAAGTGAGTTCAGTGAATGAGGCAGTGATCCCACAGAAAGTATCTACGGTTGCTGCGTAATTAAGAACTCTACTGCAATGCACAGACCACAGGTGATTGCATAAAATAACCGAAAGAGCTTCAGTTTTGGTATTTCCTGGCTTTCTGATGATTCATTTGGGTTAGATCTAAATATTACAATGAAGCAATATGTTCGATACCCATGAGCAGGTAAGTTTACAATTAGTTGGAGCAGCATAGCCTCTGAAGCGTGGCACTGCACCTGGGCAATTAGTTCAGGCGTAACCTCAGTCTGAAGCAGCTTTATTGCTTCCAGTTCCAGAGTTAGTTCATTGAGTGCTTGCTTAGGAATTGTTCCGACAGGTACATGTTTACATTTTGTTTTCTGTGGGAGGGGGGAAAGAGGAAAATACTCCTTGGTGCCAAGGCTGGAGTAGGTAATCAGGTAGTCTCACCTCCCTCTACAGAAACTGGAGGGAATCAGGACATCCCCAAAGCCCTGTCTCCTCAGTAATTCATATCCCACCATTTCCTGTTAAAGCTGAAATTCCACTGAACCTTGCTGTCTGTGCATATGCATATCTAGCAGAATCCTGAAACACCATTAATTCAATGGAAATTTCCTGTCAGTTTATACATGCTGTCAAAGCCAGCTATAATAAAGAAACCGCAAGTTATTTGCTTTAATCTTCAACAGAACACCAGGGTTTTGGCAGGAGACACTTTCATCAGAAAGTTTATAACCACCAGTTGTGGATATTTTCAGCTGACAGCCATACGTCAAAGGTAAATATAGTTTAATGATAGCATATGTGTTTATTCTTTACTAATGAATTTGATTTTCACTAAACATATTTAATAATCTGGGGAAAAAAAATGTATACTCCTAGTTTGAATCATCAATTTACCATTAATTCAGTTAGCTCTCATCCTTTTTCATTCCCTGGAAAATATTTTCCCCAACTACTCACATACATACCTTACTTTTTCAGAATAAAAACACTGGAATAAGCAGCTGACACAGAACATGCTTATTAAGCAATATACTTTAAAGTGTATTTTGCAAGGATAGATTGTCTTTTCAAATACCAGAGCTCTAAGTTCTTCAGCAGTTTAGCTGCCGCTTCTTCATCTTCGAAGCTTCTACTGCTTCAACTGCTGCAACATTTAATTCTAGGGGGGAGAAAAAAAATAAGAAAAATAATTGTATTTAAATGTACTCTGAAAATGAAAAGATGCTATCATATAGGGAAAGAAAATTACTTTAAAAATCCATATAAAAAACTTGAATCTCAGATTGGAATGTCCGTACTGAGTCTTTAGTTTCTTCCTTAGGTTTCCAAATGAAACTCATTGCACTATGGCAATAGTAGAATGACAAAACAATGCAGCATTCTGTGCCTTCTCAATTATCTTTTGGTCCCTTTATGAAGTACAAGCCAAAGAAAATTGAGGCATGCAAATATAAGGGAAACTTCTAATCAGCAAAATAATTTGCCAAAGTCTACAGTGTAGTCAGATTAATTACAACTTTTCAGACCAGTGTGGACTTCAGTAATGTTATTTAGGTTTTAATATTAGTGAAGAGGCTTAATTTGACTGTTCTGTTGGGTGGGCCAAGTGAGCTATTTTGACAGAGTCGTCTGCTCTGTGCCCTGAGCTTGCTGCACCAATCAACATGTATATTTTACTAAGATTTTTAAAATATAGCAAATTACATCAGAAATTTAGACAGGAAAGGGAAAATCTATCTGATCAAATCAAGTCCCTGCTATCATAAGCAGACATAAAGTATCATCTCATTCATCTACTGATGTCTTAACTGCTTAGATACTACTCCTCTCTAAAGAGTGTTTCAGAATCTGTGAATGTCAGAAACCATCTTGCTTTTTCAATGCAGAACTTGTTCAGGGACAGTTAACAGTGTTGACAATCAGTTATAACAGCTCCTCTGTCTGCCTGGTTTTTAAAACGTCCAATGTTTTTATGCTAAAGTATTCTACATTCAGCCTCCATTTTCCTAGGCTGAATAATACAAGGTCTTTCAGTATGTCCTCTTCTCCTTCCCCTGAACATCCTAGTAACCCTCCACTGTACCTGTTCCAGTCTGAATCCTTTCCTGGACAAAAATTGATCCTCAGCAACTTGGTTTAAAGTTTTATTCTGGTTTGGGCCCCTGTTGTACTCTTGCAGCCTTCAGAGAACTACATAAAAGTGAGGGAGTTTTTTATTTTTTAATTTTTATTTAGTAGAGTACCTTCTCTGATTTGTTAACAATTCCTTTGATGATACTTGCAACTCCATGTGTGACTTTTTCTTCCAGTTTCATGATTCCCCAAATGTACATTGTTCCTTCACATATGCAACATATGACTCATACCTACTTTGAAAGGTACTTCCAACCCAGGCAGTACAAAGAGAGAAGCTGAGGAGAGGAAAATAATACTCCAAGATATTAAGAGACCTGAAAACCAGGAAAGTTGTGGACACCTCATCCCTGGAAGTGTTAGATACTACTCCTCTCTGGCCTCTGGCCAGACTGGACGAGTCTCTGAGCAGCCTGGTCTAGTGGGAGGTGTCCCTGACTATGGCATGGGCATTGGAACTAGATGATCTTAAAGGTCCCTTCCAAGTCAAGCCATTCCATGATTATATGGTAAGAGATAGCCATAGAACAACTCGCACAATTTATGAGATCAGAAATTCTGAAAATGCTGCTTGTGTACGGATTTCTGCAATCTTTTCTCCAGAGCAGAAGTACAACATCTGCAGGAACAGTAGCAGGTGGTTTCTGGGAGGAGGTCCAGGCAGAGAGACTCGCAAACAGCCTGAAAATAAGAGAGGGAGGCAGCCACTTTAGTGTAGCAAAAATACTCTCTCATGTTTGTTTTTATAGGTCCAGTCATCTAACCTTATTCAGCTGGATCACAGCTGGCTTCTCTAAAACAGCTTTAAATCAATGTATTGGTTAAGAGGTTCAATGTCTTAGGGGGGTAGAGGTGCCTGAAGGTTCGTAAGGCAAGATCCACATAGCAATCCCAAAGCTGTGCAATCAAAACTCCTGCAGCACCATACACTCTCACTGACACACCTTTCCCCTAATAACCTCTGGCTTTAAAACATTTATCCTTACACTTTCAAAGTACAGCAAAGGATATTAACCTCTCAGTAGACTGCCATTAAAATGTTTCATGCCATTTTGAGAACCTAAGTAGGAGAGTTTTAGTGTCAATATTTTTTTTTTCCTGTTAAGATGTAATTACACTGCTCTTTGAGACACAGCTCCAGTATTTCTTCATTAATTACATGTTGTAAATTTACAATTTATAATGTCACACTGTATGAAATACAGGCTGTAAAACCCTGCTGTTTATAAATCCAGCTTGTGTCCGTTTGTGCTGTCAAATGCTTGTGAGTCTCAGAATGAATCTGCTTTATTTATAGGAAGAATACATATTTTTCTAGCTTGCAAATGTTGAGAACCACATCCTCTGCACAGTAAGTATTTTGTTTATTTTTATACAGTTCTTGGCTTTTGTTTCTGAAAATAGGATCTGCCCAGATCGGGTAGGGAACAAACAAACAAAAAAATCATTCTATTTCTTTGGTTTGTTTTGTTTTTTTATTTAATAAAAATTTAAAGCTAAAAGCTGCTTTGCCACAAGGGAAGCAACACGGAACAGCAGTAGAGCCAGTAGCCTTGGTTTTTCAAAGCTGTCTTTTATTTCTGTGATGCTGATGACCGAACTCGAGCTTTAAGTAAAACTTCCCCTTGTGACCAAGATGCTTTCAACTTTTCCATTTTATTAAAAGAGCTAAATTGAGGGTATTCCATGAGTCTAATTTGGAGTTCAGTAGTTGTTGGTTTTAAATAAAAAATGAAAGTCAGAATCATCAGGGAATTGGTAAATGAAGTTAAGTTTTGGATAACTGCTCCTGTGCTGGGACTACAAAGTGTTTGGATAACGTCTGTAATTTGGGAAGTGTTTGATTATGGAAACATGCCAGAAAGCAAGAATATGTGTCACAGTAAATAGTGAGGTTTATCTCTTTGATTATTCAAATGTTATTTCAAAACACCTGTTTCAAAAAATCATTGTCCTAAAGCGTTGCTGAAATGTGCCTGCTCTCATCTGATTTACTTTCTTCCTCTGCTTAGAAATACCATAAAATGTATTTTCATCCCAGCAATTTGGAACTAGCCATAAAGAACATGTTCTCAATGCTTCATAGACATATAGATAATTCTGTACCAGAAGTATTATTTTAGGAGGTAAAAAGAAGGTGTAAGTAACAGTGTTTTCATCTATAACTTCAAAATAGCTCCTTGCAACAGCAGACATTGCAGTGCCTTTAGGCTTTGGCTCACATGCTGATTCTGAGCCAGAGGACACAGAACTGAACAACATCCTCACCAAAGATGTGTTAGAAGTCAAGGTAACTGTGTGGGACAGTTCTGTAGATCCTGTTGCAGTTCAAGAAAATATACATTTGAGAAGTAAGAACTACGAATTCTTTTACTTTTGATTACTTACTTATAACGTCTGCTTACCTTGCTTGAAACAGCTGTCATCAAACATACAGCACGGGCAGACAAAACTTCAGTATGAGCAATCATTTCTGATAGATGTGTTTTCCTCATATATCAGTTCATTGGTATCTGAAATAGCATACTAAGAAGCAGCTGCAAGCACATTCTGTTAGACACAGGGGTGACACGAGTTAATTTCATTGCTGTCAGGAGATATCTTGATGGGTCTATATTGTGCGTTATCATGAGTTACCACAGCTGCAAGGGATTATGTCTTCTACTAATAATGGCATAATAGAATACCAGAACTTGTCACAAGATTTCAAGTCAGCTATGAAATTAACCTATTTCATCACTGAAAAAAAAAAAAAAAAGGTCCTTACTGATTTTATTTTATTTTTTCTGCATTTTTTAATGGGACTTTGGAGCTCTTATAAATAGGAATTATGAAAGTTTCAAGGAAGTGTGAAAGGGCTTTGTTTCTTGAATAAACCTTGCATGTAGTTTCTGAAACTCGCCCATCATAGTCTTTGTTTGCAGATAATGTGAACTGCATCACAATTTTATAGAAAGTTAATAATTAATATCCAAAGCAACTAAAGGAGTAAAATCTACCTTCTGGCCCATGTGTTCTTCCCCACGTGGTAAAAGGTAATGTCCATGTTTCTTGCAGCACCTGGAGGTGACCAAACTCCACAATGCTGAAGAATGAGATTTTAGTAAGTCCTGACAACAACATGCCACTCTCAAACTTGTAGTACTTCACCTCCTTTTGGGTTCTTCACTAACAAGATAAAAATGTATCAATGAAGTAGCTCATTCTTAGAGAACAAGATGCTTTTCACTCCTGAGTGAATTTTCTATCTACTTAGAGAGAACTGAATCAGCTTAGCCAAGAGCCAGAGGAAAGCCAGAATCAGCTTAGCCTTAGCCAAATGTGGCACTTAGGGACATGGTTTAGTGGTGATTTAGAAATAATAATTGTTGGCTGAGGAAGTTCAAAAAAGGGAGAATCCATCTTTAAAAACTCCTTAGTTTTGTTTTATTTTCTTTTCTTTGAAGCAAAAGGTTTAATTTCAATGATATGTGTCCTTATTCACAAGTGGATGATGAGTAGTTTACTAGACCATTTAATCTGAAGAACTTTTTCTGTAAAAGCTTCTGAAGTAAGCTTTCATCACTTATGATTTCTTCAGCTTAATTAGTTCAGCCTGTTAATTAAACTTGTTCATAAACAAAATAATCTGGGGACTCCTAAGATTGCATTTTTACAATTAAATAATATTCTAAAAAAGCCAGCAGAATTGTCTCATATACAGACACAGAACTAAATCCACCAGGAAAGCCCTAGAAGTTACCTGAGGGATGTAAAGAGCAAAATCACCTCCTCCAGTGGCAGCAAGCCATTAGGCTGGTTGACCTCAGCTTCTCTAATCAACGTCAATTTAAAATAGAAGTAATTTTAGAAGCTGGGTAGGCCTAAATTGCTACGGGCCAGCAAGTGAGAAGCTGGAAGATCTCAGTACGTAACCACAGCTAAAAGGTGCAACATTGAAATCTCCGCCTTGAAGAGGGACATCAGAGATGACTGACATGATGTTCTCAACTCCAAGCAATATCTGAAAACCATTTAAAGTAAGAATATCTGCTGCTGACCATTTAAAAGTGCCTAGGCATTTAAAGGCATTTAAACAGTTGGTCTCGCTGTGAAAAGCGAGTTAAAATATCTACATTAACAGGGAAATCTCCTAAGATTTTTTTTTTCAAGTAATTTAGCAGCAATAACTTTATCTAGTTTTACCTACAGTTCCAGTTTTACCATGGCTGTAATTGTACAGTTCAGATCAGATCCAAAATTAATATTTACAGTGTATCGTTGTATTGCTCTAACAGTGTAACGTGTATCGAACAGGAGGAACAGAAAGTCTTGCGTAAGACCACATCAAGGCAAAAGTGCAATCATCGCCTACTACCCTTTGGTTCTTTCCTCAGGGAAATGAATGGCTCACTCAAGTGCCTCTCAATAATTCTTGCCAGGGTTTCCAGCAAGGTCAACAAAGCTTCATGGTCAATGGCTAGTGAGAGAGTGAAAGGATTAGCAAAAGCATTTACTTTTTGTCCATTGATGACAGCAGATCACTGAGCAATAAGATTTCCTTTCTTGTTATCAGGCTCACATAGAACTACTGTTCCTGCTGAAGCTGCAGCAATTCAACTTATAAAATATGCTTAGCAAAATTTAGGGGAGAAGATAGATTTCATTTTAATTCTTTAGCAAACCCCTAGAGCAATAGTTCATAAATTAAAAGGTTTTGCGAGCACAAACATTAATTGAGCTATATATGCTTTCTGAAATGTACTGTCAGTTGGTTCTTGAAAAGATTAATGTTCTTGTGATTTCTTTGTATGCATGTCTGAGTTCTCTGCTTGTCCCTGTGTGTTCTGTTTAGTGGCATTTAGGTTCTCTGATGGAGCAGATGACTTTTTACAGATGACAGTGTTGTAACAAGGATCAGGAAAAAAAAAAAAGATTATTCCTCTGACTCCCAAGTCGTAAAGAGAAACTAAAAATGCAGATAGGGGTAGCAACTGCTATTTAACGTTTACATTCTGTTGATAAAATCAGGCTTATTTTCTCTGATGAGAGAGTGCTAAGCCTTACCAGAATCTTCCTAAAGCCTGCTGAAGGCACATATCTCCCTGCTGGATTTTGTCTTCTTTCTTTGTTTAACTGATAGAATAACATTTCTGAGGAATGGGACAGGCAGAAGAAGGGAGATGGGAAATGTTCCTTCTGGAGATATTGGGGGGTGGAGGAGGGAAACACACATCTGATCTTTATTTTCCTTTTGCCACCACTCCATTTATAACTCAGGGCTTGCACCAAAGTCATCACAAGGTATCTCTCTCCATCTCCTCCCCTTGCTGGTGAAAGAAATTTCTGCCTTAAGAATATTGCTCCTTCCTCTGCCTCTTCACTAACAGTTATGGTCACAGCTTTGCATATTTTAAGTATGTTTCTACATTAACAATCTGGGAATTATAAATGTTTTATGGGTTTTTCTGGCCACATCTGTGGAGGGAGCATCAACAGTAACTTTGTTTAGAAAAACCTCAGGAGACAGTCTGAATGTTGCTTTTTTGAAGACTTGAATGAAATCTGAGCAATCATGAAATTATTATTATTTTTTTTATTGTAGGAAAAAGAACAGTACTTCCTTCCTTAAAATCCCACTATCTTCCTTATCTTTCTGATTCAAAAACAGCCTGAGGACAATTAGTTAAAAAACATGCGAATAAAATTTGCATTTTAAATGTTTAATTAAAATGTGTTAAAATTCTTCGTGATTGTTTAAAGGCTGTGAGTCATACCTGTCACAGTTAACATTTGGTCATTTGATTTGCTTTCATTTTACTGAAAAATTGATAGAAATTTTTGACACCATTTTATTGATGGGGGACATAAGTAGGACCAGAATTCAACATTCTGAGGACATCTCCTGAGTAATGTAACTGAACTGAATGTCTTCAGCTGTAGTCACAAAAGTGAAGGACCCCAGCTAGGTCGGTACAAGAATTTAGACTGAGAATTGTGGTCTCCATAGCCTTTGAGCACTCAGGAAATCCAGACTTCCCTGGGCTCTCTGCCTTCTGTGTTCAAAATGCTAGAGAACCTTCTTCCTTAAATAGATAAATTACAACAAAAGAGTGAGATCAATCTCTAAAAATCCTAGGAGAAGGGAAGAATTGGGCCTTCATGTGCAAGAAGACTACTTATGTAGTAAGAAAGCCATCTGTCTAACAATAAAATTTGGTAGAAAAAGTAAAAAGGCCTGTTTCACCCATCAATATATGTTTAGTCATAACCCAAAACAGCAGTGGGTTAGCTGTCAGTACTGAGCATTAGCTAGAAGAACAGGGCATGTGTCTCTACATTCCTACTCAGTGGACTTATCCATGTAAAGAAGGCCTTTAGATTCATGATGCTGCCAAGTGTTTGAGTGTGTTATCTTCAGCAGAAAACAATTTTACAAAAGCAAAATGCAGGACATCCCACCTGCCAAGAGATCAACAGAGCATTATCCTTCCCTCTGGTAATAGCAATAGTCCTCAACCCTTTGAGTTAAACTGAAATGTACGTATGTCCCAGTATGTGCTTTCTCAGAGGCTTTGGGATGGTTAACATTTATGGCTAAGCACGTAGATCCCAGTCAGTAACTGAGACCACACCTCTGAATCACATTTTAAAAGCAGATTTTAGTACTACAGGGTAGATATAATTTATTGTTAAGATTGGTGCTCTTAGAAGCCATTTCATTAAATTCCAGATATCAACAACAAAATGAGTAATGGCTTAATTAAATATAGTACAACACAAACTCTCATTGGGGCCCAAGTCTCGTGAGGCATACAAGGCTGGTGAACAGAGTGGGCAAAGGAGTCACTGAGAGCTACCACAAGATCCTAAAGACCTGTCAATTCAGAACCATCAAGAAACTCAATATTGTTTTTTAGAGTGGATAAGGTAAACCACACAAAACCTGTATGTAGGCATTATCTTTCATAATAAGTTTCCTTACTCCAGTGAGGTTTAATATATTTTAATTGCTTTAATTGTGAGAGAGTTTGAATGTAGTTGCACTACTTTATTGTACAGATGCCTTCTTTAGTTGAATTCAGAAGCTGAATTTCCCTCCTTATCAACCTAAGAAGCATTAAATAAGCAACAGCTTTAAACTGCAGTTTGAAACGGACAGGAAACAGTTTCAGCATCTCCCTTCCCCTTCTCTTCTTCGTGTCTGGTGTTGGTAAGCTGGTCATATACTCTC
>JANHFX010010257.1:0-18341 GCA_027560015.1 Chloroceryle amazona | reverse complement strand
GACAGGAAACAGTTTCAGCATCTCCCTTCCCCTTCTCTTCTTCGTGTCTGGTGTTGGTAAGCTGGTCATATACTCTCCTCCCTTTCCCATTCTAGGACCATTGCAGGGGGGTGGCAGAAGCTTTGCACAAACATAAGGAGAACCACCTGATTTCTTCTTAGGGTATTGGCCGAAGCCCATTGAAGCTGCTTTTGTTTTTTTGGTAATTATTCACCTGAAATATTGCAGCATTCTTCAGAGGTGAGCTACAGTGTGTGTTCTTATTTTCACCCCTCCCCAAGGTTCATATTATATAAAAAAAGTGCTAAAATAACAAGTGTATACCCTTTCCCCTATTCATTTGTGAAATAAAACACAAAACCAAACAAGACCACTATATAGATCGTGATGGAGGTATTTCATATACTTCACTTTCACTTTAGTCAAAGTGCCTGGAAAAACAAACCAAACCAAACCAGCAATCTAATTATACATGCAAAAGGAATAGTGATATTAAAAGATGAAAGGGGAGGGATTTTCCAGATACTAAGGGACAAAATTTGCAAGTTAAAAACCAAAAGAGACAGTGTGGTTTTGGTGCAGAGCACACTGATCTAATTCTTGTATAATGATAGTTTTCAGGTTTTTCTCAGACACTATAATTTCATTGGCATTCCAAGCAATGTATTATCATTGATCTCCTGCTTGGTATAAAAAGGCAGGTGTACACATCACATTTCTGTCCAGACAACTTTGCAGTCTTCTGGGTAGATGTCCTTTTTTTTTTTTTTTTTTTTCAGGAGTCTATTTCTTTTAATAGTATCTCTTCTGAGATACCATGATTCTAGATCAACCGTTGCAACCTGAATGCACTTACAGTGAAAGCTACGTGAGAATTCTCCCTGGGCTTCTGGGAATGACAGATTGATTTGTATTACTAGTGTTTAGTAGAGCAGTAGGTTACTACAAAAAGTGATTTTGAGATACAATCTCAAGTCGAAATCCATAGCTGTAGGGAGTGATACTTTGAACTGGATATTTTCTCTACATTTTGGGACCTTTGGATTGATTGTCAGAAAGGAACAGCCTCCTAAAGTAATCCTAAAATATTTACACTAAGTAGGTGGGGATACCAATTCAGCCAAGGTATTAAACATTACATATTTTTAATTTTTTTACATATTATTTACTGAAACCTGGGTGAAGAGAATGCAGTGAACTGAAAATACCAAGTGAGGGACAAAAATCCGTTTGGCAAATCAAGTAATTAAGGAATTGTCAGAGGCTTACGCTGTTGAAAAGGCTGAATTTTTTAAGACAATTTTTTTCCCTCATGCTGCAACATAACCTTTTCTTTCTTTCTCTTCTGTCCCACTCAAGCTGCTACGCTTTAGGATCAGTTCACTCTGTTGAAAATCCATTGTAAAATTGTCAGGGTTCATATAGCTCATTGCTGTAGATGACCTTGGAGTACTCTTTGCTTTTACATCACTTCATCTAATTTCACCTTCCTTTAATAATCCCTATTACTTTCTAGCTACAATGCACCTATTACACTCAATAGATTTTTTTTTTTCTCTAAAGCTTCCACCTCTGCTATTTTTCTTAGTCTTTCTAATATTTTTCTTCTTCTCCTTTATGACTTCTCATATAATTTAGTCTTTTTATCTCATGCATTTACCTTTTCTTATAGTCACCGCTTGTTACAATTAATTTCTTTAAATGTTTTGCAAAGTCCCTGTATGTTCAGTAAGTCATTTTACACCATTGTCCTTGGCTGTGTTTTTGGTCTATAAATTATACTTCATCCAGCCTTACTTCTTTTCATGTAGATTCCCCAGTATGAAGCAGTCTTCCTTATCATAGCTACCACACTTCCTGCGTAGTCCGTTATTTTAAAGCTATTTATATCTTCCCCATCCTATTACCTGTATGTTCTCAAAGTCAATTTGTACTCTTGAGGAAATTGTTCACATTTTGGTCCTTACTTTTCTAATTAACCTAAAACACCCCTAAAAAGTGGCATAATTTAAAGATCTTTCTTCTTTTGTAATTCCTTAGATTTTGCAGCTATTCTTTGGTTCTCTATTTCTAACTATCCCTCCACTCCTTAAATGCCATAACCTCACATTTTGCTTGCCTTTTTAGTAGTTATTGTATCTCCCTTTTAGCTAAACACAGTTTAAATTTTGCGTATATCATTCTAGTAAATGCTGACCGTGTTTGTTCTCAGTCTCTAAATTAAAATTTCAATAAATCCAAGTATATCAGTAATATTTTTTCTTTAAGATGCAGTTGAATTCACAGGTATCTACCAGTGGACAAATACCAGTTAAAAAACTCAGAGATGGGAATGAAATATAGAAGATTATGAATTTCTAAGTTGTCACAATAAATAAAATGCATTATACGATTTACATCCTATTTACCTCAACACTGGGGGCTCAACATCACAAGAAATTATATAAATGTAATTTCAAATATGCACTGCCATTCCATTGTATAATAATCCTAATATTTAGATTATTTTGTTTTTACACTTATGATTATTTTCACCCACCTTGAGCAATATATAGCTGTTTTGATCATGGTGACATAAACTACTGTAGTATGTAACTTATTTTCCATTCTGAAATTGAGAAATCCTTTTTAATGCTGAAACTCTGACCTACAAATCTATCACCTCAAAAGTACCTTGCAAACATTTTCATCCTTCACCCAGTCGCTGTTTTTAAATCGTTGAATCTGTTGTTTAGTGAAAAATAAACAGAACTTTTCCAATTAAAAAAAAAATATAATGCACATCTGATATACTGTTTAACTCAAGTGGATTTTCCTTCCTTTCCATAACTGTTAATTATCCTTCTCCTATTACCAGGTCTAACTGCTCCCTGCTCTGCTTACACAATTCAATTTACATCAACTTATATAAAAACACGAGTACTTTCACTCTACCTTATGTTTGATGATTTTCCTTCTGATTCTCTTGCCACATAACAGCTATTATTAATGATGGCTTTTTTAGTGGCATATTTCCCAGACCTTTTAAAGTGACTACTTTCTCAGCACCCAGCACCCTCCCTTAAGAAGTTTTTGTGTGATTCAAATTCCATTGCTAACTGTCATATTATTTCAAACCTCTTTTTTCTTGGTAAAGTTCTTGAAAAGATATTCTGTTCTTAATTTTCTAAACATCTAGATAGTAATAGACTCTTTGATTGTTTCCAAGTAGGGTAGATTTTCATCTCCAGCATAGAATCCTATTCCACTGTTCCGTTCCACTTTGAAAACTTAAGGATCTCTTGAAATCTTACCTAGTGTTCACAGTTTTTCCCCCTCCTCATTATTTTAGATGACGGTATGGCAATTGGCAATACAGAACTTAATATTTTATTACACTATGACAGATCATGAGATAATATTTCAGATTCTTGACAAATTTATTTTAGTGGTAGCACTTTTTTCCCTCCAGTTGTTATTTGTTGTTTTTTGTTTGTTTGTTTTTGTTAAATTGTTATCATTGTATTCACTTTTGTCACTTATTTGATGTGTTATCATCTTTTTTTTTTTTTTTTTCACCAGTTCTGCATTTACTGGAATAATATTGTAATGGTAGCAACATCACACTTCAATATTTGGTTTTATAATTGAAATACTGACTAACTCTTAACTGCAGTGTTTTTACCAAGTGCTAAAGCAGTTTTGCCATTGGTTACAGAACTTAATTTTGTATAAGCAACTTTCATTTCCATACAGTAAAGGAATAGCTTGTGTTCCTCAAAGCAAATTCTGCAAATTAACATGCTGTACTTGCATGTCAGCTCACTTGCACAGCTAATTAATTATTTCTCATGTGCATTACATATGATGACTACTTCAGCTTATGTTTCAGAGATGTTTTTCCAACATCTGTGATTTATTTATAGATATATCTACGGCACTAATCACTGGTGCATTTGAGCACATAGAAATGATTAAAGATACATCAAAATTATTTCTAGAAGGTACTGCTTTTCCTGCTCTGCTTTGAAGCTGTTTCTTTACCATAATGTTCTGGAGGTTGATTCCTCCTGTGTTCAGTGTCATTACTACATAGCTATTGGGGAATGTCACTTAATAGAGATATGCCTTGTACTGAACTTTAAAGTCATGTGAAAGAGGCTCCACTTATTTGGGACCAGCTTTGTAGGAAGTTTGTTTCATATTTTTTGCTTGTCACTGAGAATGCCCTCCTTTCCATTGTTGCAAGATGAAAGCCAGGGATCTATCAGCCAAGTATCCCAAATAAGTGTAGCAATCACACTGGGAAATTGTGAAAGACAGTGCTTGAGAGAAGTGGGCTTTGGCCTTTCATATCTTTGATGATAGCAAGGGGGGAAAGAAGCAGGACACAGTTTTGAAGATACACACTTTTAGCATGAAGAGTTTAGTTTCTGTTTGTCCTTACTTACATAGCCTTCAGTTTGATTTTGCGGCAAAATTATTCTCTGTTAATGCTTACAGGAATCATCACTTTGGCCACAGTCCTTAGGTAAGACAGCAAAAACTATTGAAGGAAATTCTGGATGTTAAATATTATTCCCTCAGATAAAACTTAGTATAATAAACTTCTGCCATGAAATGGCACATGAGCCCAAAGTAAAACGGAACTACAACACAAGTAATTTCCCCCTCTCTGGAAAAGGCAGGGTAGGTATTGTATTTAAAATTATTTTAAACTTCTCAGATTTGTTTTCCCCTTCTGGAAAACCTTACACTAATGTTGTATCCCAGTTATGGGCTTTCCTGAGTTTCCAACTGCCACAAAAAATGGCAACATTTTTGAATGGGAATTAAATTTTACTTGTATAAAATTTTGCACCTTATTTGGGGGGGGATAAGCTATTACACTTTAAATTTAGTTGTATTTACGTTTATTTTGAGTCTAGAATTCATAACATGGACTGCAAAAAGTGTGCAGGCATATCCATGACTTTTTTTCCTAAAGCTTATAGGACCACAAAATCTCCTCAAAAGCTTTCAGGATCCTCTTTCCAAGTGGTAGACAAGCAGTCACAAGAAACAAAACCATGGTAAAGTAGGCACTGCAGGCAGATTTGAAACACGATTTGTTCCTACCATTTTCGGTGACAAGCTTGCTGACAAAGATCTATGCCACATCTCACTGGACATAGACACAAGACTCGGTGGCTTTAATAAATACTTAACATGCTAATGTGGCAACAGATAAGCAAGTACCTTTTCAACAGAAAAATACTATAGAGAACTCAAAAAATAAGATAAATTTCAGTAACAGACCATAGATACAACACAAAACATTAAAATGTAGACAAAAGGCCAACCAAAATCTCATGAAGTTTATCTTTTCTTTAAAGAGAAGCCAAATACACATTTTATTTAAGCCCATAAAACATGATATCATTTGGAGTGGATTTTCATATTTCGTTATTTCAAACAAGCAAACTAATCCTGCTTTGTTTGGGGTTTTGTTTTGTTTTGTTTTCCTCCAGAAGTTTGATCAACATGAATAGGAAATTATTTCTACTTCTGAGTCTATTCTTATTCACAGGTAACCCAAACTGAAAAAGCAATGTCTTTCTTTTTTTATCAACAAAAAATTCTTTTCATACTCCTGCCTTAAGACTCATACAATTCATGTCATTAATATAACAAAAACTACATGTAGGAATGCAGAGCAGAGCAGTATATTTCTTGCAGCCCTACACATAGGACGACAATAAGTCACAGATTCACTGCAGTAAAAATGCATTTAAAAGGATGTAGGGTATCACTGTCAACTTTGCATTATATATAAAAATGTGAGAGAAGAATGAGCTTAAAATCTGAGCTAAAAAGAACACCTGAATTCCTGGAGTTTTGTTTGGCTGACCCATCTGAAACCTTCTTCTTGCTGGTGGTAATCTGCTACAATGGCCTGAGAAGATCTATTCATCGTGAACTGTCAGCAACTTGAAGAGGCAAACACAGTTTTGCATGGGTGAGAATGAAGAGATGAGAAGATGCCCAGCTCAGACTGGTACGTTTTCTCCTGTGTGTCTTTGCTCAAATGGCAGAATTGTAGCAGCCTTTGTACAGTCATCCTCTCCTCTGGCTCTGCACAAAGGTGGCCTGAGTGGCACAGTAGCTAAAGTGGCCACCATGTTTACTCCCTCTCGAGCAACTCTCATGTGCTATTAGTGGCAACAGAGTATGGAACTATGCTGGGAATAACCTGATTGCTGTACCTGATTCTGAGTAATATGTCAGGAATGGGACTGGTAATCAGGAGGGAAAGCTGGAAAGAATCTGGGTAAACGAAGTTTTAGCAGAGCCTTAGTAAGACCTGAGAAATGGTCTTACTGGGTCTAGATTTTCAGGGTCAAGTGTTAAGTAAGCTGGACAAGGGAAGTACTGTTTGAGGGAAGGAGGTGAGAAGAATAGCACTAAATAGCAAATACAGATGATGACATCCCATCCACTATTTGAGGAAAAAGCAAGGAGGCAAGAAGTTTATAGAGAGAGGTACTTGGGTTATACCCAGCACAATAGGATACACGGCCATATGGAATGAGTGAAAGTGAGAACAGAATTTTATGGTAAAAGATGGAGTGCCAGTTAGCTTGTCTACAAATCTGAGAATTGTGTCAAAGTTTTGCTCTAGCAGCAGGAGGAGGTTTTATGGTTTTGTTTGTTTGCTTTGTTTTGTTTGTTTGCTTTGTGGGTTTTGGTTTGTTTTTGGTTTTTCATGTTTTGTTTTGTTTTGTTTTAATATACCAAACAGAATAACATGTGTTGGCTCACCCAGGGTAGATTCAGAAAAAAAAAAACAACTCAAGGGAAGAAGACTTCTTAAAATACATGGACATTCATACACTGACACACTCACCCACCCCATTCCCCCCCAAGATCTTACAAACATTTCACAATATTTGCTTCCATGAAACTGTTTAGAAGTGATACTCATATTTTAAAATTTAGTGTAACATTCTAGATACTAAATATTACCTGTATGAACACTCTTTTTTAAGGAAATATTAGGTTTTCCTATTGCATTTACTGTAGCAGATAGTACCTACATTTCAGCATGCTCAATTATCTGGTCTTAGCAGCAACATATTATTTTAATATCAATCTTTTACTGCAGTCAGCAAATATTGTGTATTTTGTTTAAATTGACATGTCATGTGTTATTATAAAATATGAAGAGAAATGATTTGGTCTCTCAGAGTTAAGCAGAATAATTTTACTGTGGTTTGGCTCAGATGTATAGCATATTTTCTTTCAGACAAACCTCAACAAAAAAAACCCCGAAACCTATTAGAAAAGAGAGCAACCAATAAAACAAAAAGATCAAAACATGAAATATGAACTAATGCTCAATTGTTTACTTTTTTATTAAATCACTTACAGATCTGACTGCATTTTAACATCCTGTTGGACTAGAAAATATAGATATTCCTTTTATAAGATGTTTGTTAACTGAGATAAAACAGGTATCAGTGTTCATGCCTATATACAAATCTCCTTTCCACTCTGAATAATACCACTTTATGTGTTAGCTAAAAACGGTCGTCACGATTTGTGTTTAAAAACAATAATGCCTGAAAATAAAGTGGCAATCTTTAAGGGTCCTCATTGATTGTGGTTTATTATGCAATTAGCGTAATGCTGAACTCAAGAGTAACTGGGAGTTGCTCATCACGGTCTCACCATGAAATCAAGAGAAGTTGAAAAATCTATTATACTATTGAGTGTAGTTACTGATTATACTGTATAATAAAGAATGAAAATACAGGGTACTGTACAACAAGGCAGAGATTTTAAGACAAGCAGAACGTCCTGAATACAGTGATGAGACATCATTGCATCATCTGGGCAAATAGTTTATTGTGAAAATAGCAGCTGAAGAAATATTACTGAATTATTAATTGACATGACATTTACTGTAGTCTAATACAGAGAAAGTTCTTTCTTGGTGACTCCTTTCGCACTGACAAAGCTGTATGAATTTGGTAATGCTAGAGGATGATTTGAAACTCTCTTGCTTCCAACATTTATGTGCTAGAAAGACTGGCAGCTCATAGTGTCTTCCTAAAGATGAGACATCCTACGTGATCCATTCACTTGCTATTCTAGATATTTTAAAAAGACAGAGAGAATAAAATGTGCTGTTGGGGGAGGGAAGAAATAAAAAAGACACAACTGAGATCTTTATGTAAAACAGAGAAAGCCACTATTTGTACATGAGACAACATTCTCAAAGGACTGGAAAGCAGTAAATATTAAGTTGAAAAACCCTAAAGCTAAGCAATATTTTCTAGTCGTAAACATTTAATTTTATTTCTGTAATAAAAATTATCACATCCTCAAAAACACCATAGGCTTCTTAAGCTGGTCTCTTGCTAATCACTTTAACTCCAACAGGCCTCCTTTATCCCATAAGAGTTTCTTGTTGATGGGGATTTTGTTTGTAAGGAACTTCAGGTCAGTATATGTTGAAAGATGCTCCTGTACAGAGTGTTCTGTTTAGGAAGCCATTTCATTTTAGGGATGATCACACCATGGGAAATTCTGACCTTTGTATACTTATAATCACATCAACCCTGCTTCCTCTGAAATGCAAAAGAAAGGAAAGGAAAATACAGATCATTCTGTAGTTAGGAGACTGCAATACAAATATCAACATTACCCACCAAACAGGAGTACCCTTTGCAGGAAAGAAGGAGACATTTTTAAACATTTTGAGTTTTTACTTCATCTGACTGAAAATATTAACTACATTGCTACCAAAATTTGTCTCCTTAAGAGACACTAAAAACATTTGTTATTGGTTTGAGGAGATATCAAGCTTTCTCCTTTTTGTCATGGATGGTACATCTGACAAAATCACAAGCCATGTTGTACTATTTAAGTCTCTAATGGAGTCTATGCAAATCCAGCTGCACTCTAGATAATTTTCCATTGAAATCACAAAACGTGATTGAATTAGGATTATAGTTTGAGTTGCTGTTCATACAACTACAATTTGCAAAATATCTTTTTTTTTTCTCCTATGAAACGCTCTTAATACTCCATAATATCTACAGATACTACATTGTCCTTCTTAAATTCCACAGATTTTGTCAAAGTATACAATTAGTTAAATTGTTCATTAATTTCCCAGTACCGTGGAGTGCTGAGAACCTTCAGCTGCTATGGGATGTAAAAGGAGTTGAAGATATTCAACACATCTGAAGACTGAGTCCTTTAAATTTGAACTTATATTGGACATTAATTTTCCTGTCTAATTGATTGGTGAACACATTAAATAATAAATGAAACGAAAAGGACAGGCATAGTTCTTCTTGATGTGATTTTCTTAAGTTCCAAACCTTGATATGATTTCATTGCAAACCTTAATCAGTACAAGTACACTAGAAACTGTGTTGTCCTTATTTTGCAACAAATATCAAATGCATAGACAGAGGAACATCAAAATAATTGACTAAGTTTGGGTGGTGCTGTACCTGACAGATTGAATTTTTAGAATTGCTTTTTTTGGAAGTATCATGTACTCAGAGTACAGTTCCTACTAAACTTAGTTGCGGCTAAAAGATGTCAGTTCTTCTGAAGATAAGAGCACAAGTTTCTCTGATTGGATAAACTAAATTAACAACCAGCTGTAAAAGGTTTTGCTTTAAGGAACTACTCAGAACAACTTAATTATACTGTAGTGAATCAAAGTCTACAGAGGCCTTAACACTGAGACCACTTTTTTTCCCCCTAGTTTGACCATTCTTCTCAATTCTTACAGTAAATAAGGCAGAGTTTTACATCTATATAAGGCAAGATTTATTCATGTTTTATAGATGTGAATATGTCTGCTCAAATTCTGTCCGGAATGAAAATCAAAACAATAGTAACAACAGAAGTACTCGGTTTCCACCTGGAAACCTATTTCAATGTGATACTCCTGTGATATTGGAGCACTTGGTTCACAGTACCCTTACTAATATTTAATTTCCCCAAAACATGAGGGGAAAATAGCATTATTTTCCATTTAGAAACCCTACCAGCTCCTGCATAAAAGGAATAAATAAAATTGATAGTTACGGTAACTAGTAATATAATATGATCATGTATTTCTTTTGATTGAAGAAACTGTTCTAGAATCATAAAAAAAACTAGACTCAGTAAAGTCTTATCAGACACAGTGGTCTGCTACTTTTACTGGTGAACTTCTCTAGCTTCCACAAAACAAAGAGCAGCAACAACAAAAATTTTATCTATAGAAAAAAAAAAGTTGTATGTGTGCATAAAAATGATATCCTGACCTTTTCAATGATCAGTTTATGTCTAGAAGCATAAGATCTGATAAAGCTTATTTTTACAATATAAATAGAGATGTTGTTACTGGTCATAAATTAATCTGCCCTTTCAAAAAATTCAGCTGTAATGCCTGTATTCTGTAGTGTGTAAACATTGTAAGTTTTGAAAAAGCAAAATGGGATGTAGCTGGTGAGCTGTGCGGTCGTACTTTTCATAACATTATATTTACCACATAACTTACTTATCATTCTTTACTACTGCATAGAATAACAGACTATAATGCTTGACAAAATGCAGATACTGTTATAAACTCACCTATGCAGTACTTGCTTCTCCAATATGTATAATGCTAGTACTGTACTAGTTCCAGTATGCTGCTAAATTTGCACGACAAAAGTATTTTGGAAGTTTCAGAGGGCACTCATAATGTTTCAAAGGTATTTTCACTGTTACATGCCATTCCTTTTAGCCAGGTAATAATGGGTTAGGAAGTATCATCTGATACTTCAAGAATCTTCATGAACTTGAAATTATGAATATGATAACTTAAGCAATTTTCTCTGTTACTTAACCATGCATTTCAAATTTGAATTTTGTACTAGGGGTTTTTCAGTTTTTGTTTTAAACACTCTAATGAAGCCCTGGTCATTGTTCTGTAAGATCAATTCTTATGTGTTTCACTTTTGTCTTTTTTGAACTATGCAGAAAATGTCAGTTTTGGGGGCACTTGTCTAAATTTCAAGTTGAATAGCCAACTTATCTGACCTAATTCAAAATAGTAGCATCACAGAGCCTTCTATGATGGACAGGGACAGCACAGGTCACCTATTGCAGAGAAGAGTCAGAATGTCTTCTCTAAACCTTCCCGTTCAGACATGATAGGCAGCAGTAAGTTGTCTTAGATTTGTGAGGCTGAACCAAGCCATTTCTCCCAGCCTGTCTATCAGGTGACCACTTTGGTAGATCACCACTGCACTTGGACCAGCTTGTCGATGTATTTCTTGTATTAACACGTCTTGATTTTTAGTTCACATTAATATATATTCTCTGTTAAACACCTTTATTGCCTTTATTTGCAATAACCCAAATTAAAATACCTAAAGAAGTTGCATTAGATTTATTTGGGAAAACTGCATCCGTAGGTGCTTTCAGAGAAAGTGCATGACTAAACTTTGCTGTGGCGCTTCTGTTGAAATATGCAATTTTGTCTTACTCTCTTAACACAAAGAGTTGCATATCCAGATAGAGAATGCATCTGGTTGCAGTACAGTCTCAAGGACAATTAAGCAATATCCAGGGGAAAAAGAAAACAAACAAAACAACAAACCAGCAAACAAACAGAAAGTGGATGGCTTGGTTCAAATCCTTTGGAAAATGAAGAAGACACATCTCTTAAAATTTTCAGGGCAAAACCAGAACTTAGAGAACTATAGGCTTCTTATTCAGTAGCATAAGCATGGAAATCTTACCAGTGTAGACTATTTATCTACTGTGCAGGATTCATACTCAAAGAAGGAATGTATTATCTTTTGCCTAGAAAGGGAAATGAAGGTACAGTGCAAAGCTTTGCATAGAGCCACATGAATGACAAACACACAGATCCCTTTCTGTGTTTCAGTGCATTTTTGTGCTAGCATATAATAAACATCATCTGGATACTTATATCATGTTCTCTCATTAACATTATATTACTGTAAGGATTGACTATGTGCAGTAATCAAAAGCGAGTGTTTGTGATGAATACTAATGAAAACAAAATATAATTGACCTGTGAGATGACCCCATCTTCATTTTCCAGACAAAATATTTTAAATAATATCTACAATCTGTAAATAAATAGAGCTACATAGGGCTAAACATACAGGTAGTTATTTCTTTTATACCATATGTGAGCTCTTCTGGCAGTGAGACTCAAATGGGCCGTGAGAAAGCAGCAGCACAATAGCAAGTAAAAATCTTTTTTCCTTTACCCACTCCTGGGGCCAAAAAATATTCTTATATATAAATGGCAGATCCATGCACACGAGTAATATGCTTTGTTACTGGGCAGCTCCTTTAAGTCATTCTGGAATTAATATAAGGTAATTTGTAACAAGATAATGGGTGGAGTCACAGAATGAGGATGAATTCCTGTTTTGACTCAATATTTCTTCTCAGGACTTGTTTTATTTTCTCAATCAACATGTACCATTTTTAATTAGAAATAGAGTTTGAAACTCTTTATTATGCAACATACTTCTTGCAGTGGGAATAAATGCAATCATTTTGGTTTAGTTTCAGCTGCATGCTGTTGTTTACACAAAAGAATCATAAGTACTACTTAGCATGGAGCTTAGAAAGTTGATGGTGAAGCGAGATTTTGATGTCCCTTAACTGCTTTACAGAACATCTTTAAAATCTGGCTTCAGAGATTATAATGTAACTATATAAAAGAACAATTAATTTTAGCATTCCCTAACAACAAGTCACCATGGTTTGGTTTCAGATGCTGCTGTACACTTAATAGCTTCCTGCATATTTTGTATTTTGGTCCCAACAATGACTGCATTTTTGAGTACAAATCAGCAAATTATTATTAATAGTTCATGTGTTCAATAAAAAAAAAATGTGTGTAGTGCTTGTGATTTTGAAGTGGAATACCTCTGTTCTCTGGAAAGTGCATTGCACTAAAAAACACACCCAGAAAATGTGTTTTATAGTGGGTCCAACTCTGCTGATGTTTAGCTCATCATTTTGCCGTCACTGTTTCCATGACAGTTTCACATCAGGCTGTATTCTCACAACAATGCAGGTTTTGATTAGCAATTTCTAAACTACGTGTGGAAAAAGACCTAGGTGGGGAAAATTATACTGGTTCCTTGCTTTTATTTATTTCTTATAAATCTGTTTTAATGGTAGTACTTATGAGGTGCTATAGAGAATAAATAACCAGAATAATTATATGCAATATGAAGGCTAAAAACATTTGTTCCGAAATATTTTTAAAGAATATGTATAAACAAGGCTATTTGTATGTAATTCCATCTGAAGTGGAACAGACTTTGTAGTTTTACTTTCTTCATTACTTTGTACTCCTATATAGTTCTAATTTTCATTCGAAGATCTTAACTATGGCAAATGTAAATAAAGGCCAGTCTCTTATTAAAGTCTCAGTAACGTTTCTTTTTACATACTGAAAAATAATCAACAGAAATTATACTCCACTGGCACCAGACAGATATTATTGTGGACAAAAATCTGTTACATGCATTATACATGCAACCAAAAGTCTGTATGAAACATCCTGAAAGTTAAACTCTGAAGGGAACAATAAGACTAACTATTCCCCATATTTCAGTTTCACTCTCTCAGCATAAAGTGTCCTAAGAGTATTCAAAGGCTTCATCTTCTTTTACATTTTGAATTGTTATCCATAAACATACAAAATGGGGATACAGCTGATTTGATCCAGAGTGGATATAGATTACAAAATATGAAAATTTTTAGTTCTCTCTTCTGTGTTCACTTAAAAATGTCTCCTATATTACACTTCTAGAAGGTTTTACCTTCTATTAACTATGCAAAAGCTATAGTGTTTCAAAGGTGCAGATTAGTGATGGTGGCAGCTTATTTCTTTTGGTTATCTACAGCACCATCTTAGTGTCTTGAGGCATAAAAGAATATTATCTGTGAGACAGTTATGGCTAGGGCCATCTGTACTGTTCATGCTATCAGCACTCAAAGAGCTCAGAATAGAAATCATTCAGTTTAAGACATGTTCTGTAGTTTCATTAAAAGCTTAAAATCATGAGGTACTGCAAGTTATGACTAAGGTTATGTGAAAATTTCAGTAAACCCATGATGTGGAAAAGTATATATGCAGATAGAATTGCTAATCTTTTGTAAAGGCAGTTGACCATAAGCAAGACAACCTATAAATCTGCTTTCCTTCTTTACTTAATTTTCATCACAAATAATGTGCCACCCTGATTACATGAAATCATCAGGTGTTTCTTCAATTACTGTGTGCAGCCTCTGATCAAAATGACTTCCTCGATGCTCAATCTGGGGGATGATGGGGAGAAAAGGGGGGGGTGGGGGGGTGGAGGTGGGTGTGTGTGTGAGAGAGAAATGCACAGCTAGTTATGTATTACAAATGTCATGTTACTGTGAAAGTGTATATATTCATATTCAATAATTTCTAAGCTGGAGTTGTGATTGTAATAATGGCTCATTCATATCTGCATTTCATTTAAATGCACTGTTTTGACTTGCTGAACATTTGTCAAAGATATTATAGCTAAACTTTTTCACATGACCACTGAGGTAGTGACAGCATTACATTACCAGAAAACTGCATGACTTGCTGATACTTCCATTTTCCTCCGCAGCTTATGAAATAATCAAAATGTGTGCATGAAATGGCGGCCTTCTCTGAATTTATTTTAATACAGATAGGCTTATACAGAGAAATGAAGAAGAGTGTAGGACCTCAGACACAAGAGACAATGACTATGCACAAATCTGAATTTTACTAGCAGGAAAGATGGATATATGGGTATTAGACTTTTCATAGCTATAGGAAGGATAATCTTTCAATCAGATTAATGAGAAAATATATTGCATGGGCCCTACAGCACTTTTTGCTTTCCAGGCTAATACGTGATTTAAATCCCAAAAGTACATTTTCAGCATTACAATATCCTTTGATAATAATGTCGCTTGCACAAAGACAGATAAAAATAAAACAGTCCCCCTTGATTTCCCATTTTAGATCTGAAGTATATTTTCTGTTCTTTGCCTGCAATGAAGTGAATTCTATTGAGAAGAGTCACATTTAATAAGACAAAGAGAATTTTCTAATTATGCTACCTGTCAAGATTGGAATCTATGGGATTGCAACTGCAATTGAAGAAACAGAGGAAGCAATTGCATATAGTCCAGTTTACTTTGGTGTATGATTACTATTTGCACTTAGATATTGCTAAATGTAAATCAAGCACACACACAGAAGCATGCTTTGAAGTAAACACCAAAAGGCAAGTCTCAAAATGGATTGCATAGTCCTCATTTCAATTTTCAGTGTGCAATTTCCCAAGTTTTCCTAATTTATCTATAGAAAAATAGTAGAAACCTGTGAAAATGAAAGACTTTTAAATTACTCTGAGTCACACAAGTATACAGTGGATCAAATGATAAATATAATTAAAGCATGAATTACTAATGGAATAAGAATGTATATGCATAATTATTCTAGATTAAGCATTTATGCATCGTTCTGGAGGAAGCAAGTACTGTATCAGTGAAGAAAACCAAAAGCCAATTAAAATCAATACAATAGCAAACAATACTTCTCTCCATAGAGTTTCTTATCATTTTTACATCGTTCATATTAGAAACATGCAACCATTATAGGAAATATTGCTGTTGCAAATGCAGCCCTGAAAGTTATCATATGCTGTCCTTTCAGGGTCTCCAGGGAATTGTTCAATGTGCCCATCAGACATTACTCTTATTTGAAGCATTGCAATCTTGGAAACACTATGGCACATTAGACACAGAAAATAAATATTGTGTTCTTGATGGTTTCCTTCATATTACAAGTTTACACAAATCTGTGGCACACAATCAATTATTATAAATTCTTTATACAGATAATAAATTAGTTATTTTAGTGTCTTCATCACTTTTTCTTTTTTTTTTTTTTAATTAAAACCTTGTCTGGTAGGATGGTGTAGATTATGGCCATGAGTAAAACAGCATAATATTAGCCTTCACCCAGCCTTTTATGTTTCTTTTTAAATGATATGTGTGTATGTTTATATCTATGTATCTGTTTATATATGTTTGTGTGTGTATATTCACACAAGCATATGTAAACGCACAGGTGCACACCCACACATGGTATACATATATATGCATACACGCACATAAAATCTAATGCAAAATATGCTTTATTTGGTACTGAAACACAAGTGGAACTATTTTATCTCATTTAGCTTTCTGCAAGCTGAAAAATGACTTTTCAGTTGTTTGGTTTACATCTCTATTTAGCTGCTTTGGTGGTATTTATTCAGAGGGAGAAGAAAGATGGCCACATTGCTTTATTTTCCTTAAAAACATTTAAGCTCTGGAGATGGATTTTAATAACTCTCAAGTGGTATCTTTTTGAGCATTACTATCAAATATCTTATTACTAAGCTACCGCTTTAAATATTTACTGTAGAAAGACTACTAAAAATTCATAAATGATTTGAGCATTCAATCTGGCTCAGGTTTCAGAATGCATAAATATGCATCATACTCAGTTCCAGACCAAATATCTGGTGTCATCATCCACCCAGATGACAACAGCAAAGCATAAAATTCATAGAGCTGCAATCTCCTTGCACATCCATACCATAGGAGCTTCAAAATTTTGAATTATAGATACATTAGGCAGGCTGCCAGCACCCTCAGTGATAGGCTTCTGATCTGTCAAGGTTCTTCCACCCTCCAAAGTCTTCCACATTTTCAATTGGTTATCCAAACGGCAGATGATTTGACCAAAGGTATATTAATTCAGCTAAATGCCTTCTGTGGGCCAAAACTTTCAAAAGCAGGTATGTTAAATTGCAGCAGGAAAATTATGCTGGCCCTGTGCTCCTGAGATTGAGTAGATCTTTTCCGGCTTCAGCATTGTCCTTTCAAAGGAACACAGAAGGCTCATGTACTGAGCTTCTTGCCCTCTGTCACTTCTGAAACCTCCCCTCCTTCATGCAGAGATCAGAGAGATTTTTGTACCTTGCTGTACAAAAACACCCATGAAGTGACCTTAAAAGGAAACATTGAGAGCAGGGTTGCAGAGGCTGAGAGCTTCACAGAAATATGAGAGAATGAGAAGGTGCTTTTTAATGTGCTTCCCCACTCCTAGTTGTCCATGGAAGGGGGTCTCTTTTTTTCTTTTTTTTTTTTTCCTTTTTTTTTTTTTCCCTGACAATCACTTGATTGCTGTGACTGATATGTCTGTGTATTTCCATTCAACAGGCAGGCAGGCCATTCAATTGCCTCCCTATGTATGAGCCTGCCTCTCAAGAGGACTGGTAGGAGATACTCCTATCATCTGCAGCACCACACAAAAAGTAGAATGAAGTCACTCATTCAATGAACTGTGGCTGTTTCCATGAGAATTCCTTAGGGAATCTATGAAAGCTCTGTAAATTTGAACATGGTCAAGATTAGGCCCAATATTATCAGGGTATGTACTTCTGCAGAATCAAAACACTTCATAGCTGCCACTGACAGTTACACAGAATTACACAGAATTATCATAGAGGCCTTTGAGAGCATCAAGTCCAGCCTAAGGCCTGACACCACACCACCTAACTAGAGCATGTCACTAAGTGCCTCATCCAATCCTTCCTTAAACACCACAAGGGATGGCGACTCCACCACCTCCCGCAGCAGGCCATTCCAGTGTCTGATCACCCTTTCAGTAAGAAAGTGCTTCCTGATATCCAGCCTAAACCTCCCCTGGCGCAGCTTCAGGCCATGCCCTCTTGTTCTGTCGTCAGATGCCTGGGAGAAGAATCCAGCCCCCACCTGCCTACAACTCCCTTTCAGACAGGTGTAGAGAGCAATGCTGTCTCCCCTGAGTCTCCTCCTCTCCAGGCTGAACAGCCCCAGCTGCCTCAGCTTCTCATAAGATTTTCCCTTCAGGCCTTTCACCAGTCTTGTTGCTCTCCTTTGGCCCCGCTCCAGCACCTCAATATCCTTCTGGAAGTGTGGGGCCCAGAACTGCACACAGTACTTGAGGTGAGGCCTCACTAGTGCCAGATACAGGGGCAGAATCACATCCCTAGTCCTGCTGGTCACACTATTCCTGGCACAGGCCAAGATCCCATTGGCCTTCCATGCCACCTGGGCACACTGCTGGCTCCTGTTCAGCTGGATGTCAACCAGCACTGCCAAGTCCCTTTCAACCAGCTGCTCTCCAGCCATTCACCCCCCAGTCTGTAGCGCTGCCTGGGGATATTGGGGCCAAAGTGCAGGACCTGGCACTTGGCTGTGTGGAACTTCATCCCATTGGCTTCAGC
>JANHFX010010256.1:15012-36020 GCA_027560015.1 Chloroceryle amazona | reverse complement strand
CTGGAATGGGCTGCCCAGAGAGGTGGTGGAGGCCCCATCCCTGGAGTTATTCAAGGTCAGGATTGATGGGGCTCTGAGCAACCTGCCCTAGGTAGAGATGTCCCTACTTGTGTGTGGAGGCTGGACCAGATGACCTCTAGAGGTGCCTTCCAGCCTAAAACATTCTATGATTCTATGTAAGAAGGCATCTTGACTTCCTTAACCAACTGAGTTTTCAAAGCTGATAAAAATCTCATGAAGTGAGCAAGCTTTATCTGGAAGTTGATACAATAAAGATTAGTACAGGTTTTTGTTATAATAATTTAGTTAAATAATGCTTTACTAGTAGTAAAAGACATAGCTTTTAAATGAATCATTTTTGGCATCCCATTGATCAATGACTTTGGCCAAAGTTATATCTGATGTATATCTAGATTTCTTAAAATTAATCCTATGAATCAAAAGTTAGTAGGAAAATCTGTACACCAAACTTGATCTCTGAAAACTGAAAAACTTGGCCTTCAAAGAAGAGAGTTCAATCTCATCTCACAAAGTCATTTTCCCATGATGCCCTGGGTGCCACAAGCTTTTGCACTATTCATTCATTCCCCCAGAGGAAAACTTAGGAGCTTCAACTACCTTGTTCTTTAAAGCTGGGAGACTCCAAGTGCTTGCAGTTTTGGGTGGTCATTTTGCAGCTCATTCCACTAGGATACACTTAACTCCAGTAATGTAAAAATGTCTTTTTATTTGTTCATACTCCAGTATTGTATGTGCTAGTCACTTAAGCCTTGACTGCATTGTTTCTTTACTAAGCAAGGTTTAGATGACTAATGCCATTGACAGCAGGATCTGGAAGTGGCTAACACTGCTAGTTGCAGCTGTCTAAAAATCTAGTGTTAGTAGTAAAAATATCAGGAAAACCTGACTTGTGTTGTCACAGTGTTACCTTTCATATCATGGTCTCAGGAGTACTTGAAGGTGTTGGTGTCTGTAAAAAGACTGTTACATGTTATTCCTAAATAGAATTAGTTATAGAAGAAAATCTTATCTGAGGATGTAGTACATCCATATAAAAAAATACAATGTATCTTTTGTGTTACAAAGTGCCTTAGGCACTCGGCTTCTAATACTTGGGTAAAACATCACACATGCCTCTTGGATGTTAGTCTGAGACCTTTTTGTCAGCTCTTTTAGAAAATCCAATGCCTGCATTATGACAAAAAGCTATTGAACTATCTCAAAAAAAAAAAAAAAAAATTGTGCCAGTTTTGAAATCTGAGATCAGTTTCATGAATTCATTCTGTGAATGGACTAAAAGTCTTCAGCTATTTACAGACAATGCAGAATAGTCTTTGTTGTTCATATCTTGCAAAAGTTTTAGTAGTTTTAGCTTGAATAGTTGTCTTTTTTTCTGTTTGTCTACAGATTAGTAGAGATTCCACTAAAATGAGAGAAAGAAATTTCAAAAATACTCACCCTCTATGCAGCAGAAATATATTTGCCAAAGCAGATGATGGAAGCCAGAACACATTCCTATTTTATAAATAAATATGGCAAATAGCAGGATATCTTTGACACGTCAGCTGTTGTTACATTAACTTGTTATTGAAAGTAGTCAAACACAAGAGGGTCTCCACTTCTGTGGGGTTAGATGGCTAAACAAATGGAAATAAACTAAGATAATTAATCTAAAGAATGTATAGATATTTGTACCAAAAATATTAAGACTGGTATGTCTGAAGTGTGAATAGAAAAGTGCGTTTAAGCCTTAGAAACTGCTAAACAAGGGTTTGTTATTGCTACAGAATGTTGTACATCGTTTCATTCATATGACTCACTAGCAAGAAGAAAAAACTTAAAATATTAATTCTGTCAAATTGAAAGGTCTGGAGACATAAAATACCCATAAAGGAGAACAAAACCACAAGTCTCAGCATTTTTCTTGAGGTTTACAAGGGGTGAAACATGTTGCAGAGGTGAAAGATCACAAGCAGTATCCATACTGAAGGACTGTAAAAACCACATCAAAAGTCAGTGTATTATAGTTAATCAAAAAGAAATCAAAACATGTGAGAGATGAGTAGATAGCCTTGCTTGTCTTCTGCATTGTGCACAAGCAATCCTAGCCAGACTGCTTGGTTGTATGCCTTGGTGCTTGTTGGTGTGCAACTGCATGCACAATGTATCTAAGATAATTTTGTTAATTGAAAAAGTCTTCCTCTTCTATAATATCTTGCATTGCACATTGCCACCCTAACTTGTCATGAATAGAGGAGTGAGTTATAATCTGTACCTATGGCTGACAGCATATTAGCAGAGTGGCTGGTGACTGGGCACTGTTTTGCTCTGTGCCTGCAAAAGCAAGTGGTGCCACCAAGCAGGAAGGCTGTCAGAGGATAGTTTCTTTGGTGGCAGTGATGGTTCTGAAACTGTTTGGTTTCAGTGTTTTCCATTATCTCAGGCAGATGAGCTAACTGTGCAAAGTCATTACAGAAAATATAGAAATGCTGCTAACTGTGCAGAAGTGAACCCTACATCTAGAAAAGCTCGAAGTATAAAAAAAGAAAGCTATCATATTGTATGTGTATTGACAGCACTTACTGTTGGAAGGGGAAGACGAGTCTGAACAGACATGGGACAGAGTGAAAACTGTAAGTTGAGATCAATGAGCCTTTGGTGCTCAGAAGTTTTTATGCTGTAGAAAGTGAAAACTGTGAAGGGGATTAAATAAAACATTGTAAAATTGGCCAGTGCAGGCACAGCACAGTGTGATCCAAGAGGTGACAAATGTGCTAGTCTTTGCTGAATCACGGACAGCACTGAAATGGTCTGTCACCTGACATCACTCCTCCACAAGCTGCTTGTAGCTGCACAAGATAGTAACTACCAAATTAATTAGAAAAGTGTTGCCAGCATCTTCTAACAAGCAAACAAAACCATAAACTTCCTGTAATTGAAAATGAAGAAAGAAAATGTGAGACATACATTTAATCAAATAATCTGATAATGAATAATGTCTGTGTGTGAAGATCTATATTCTGTTAGTGGTGACTAACAGTGTAACGGGAGACTGACTCTCTTGTTTACTCAATACCATTTGTTATATTTACATTAGGAGATAATTTGCACAATAGAAGGGGATCAGTAGCTGGATTCTGGTCCTGGAATTCTGTTTCTGTTTACAATGGTGGTTCATGGGGTTTGATCTGAATTATACCCAGCTTGATCGTCTGGGCCAAAAGTCTCCATCACACATGTGGTTTGACAATAGCTAAGGGCAAAAGGTTTAAGGGCTGACTGAATGTTCTTATGACAGAGAGACCTGTGACAAGGTCCAAGGAATATGTTCAGTGTACAAGAAAAACATGCTGAGAAAAAACAGACTGTTAAAAGTAAAGAAAATTAGGGGAAGTGCTTCAAAATTGCTCTGAACCAAGTTGCTAGTGCAGATACAACCAGAAAGGAACAACTTTTCCCTGATTGCTTTAATCACTCTCACAGGGTAAAAGGTGAAATCTGCCTCCTCTTCTCTTTATGAAGACACCTCCTAAATTAGGGCTTCCGTCAGAGGTAGTGAATATTTTTTAAACATTCTGAGTTTACAAAAGATACTCTGTCCTCTGTAGTAGCTCTGTGCCTTTATTGACAGGTCTGCTCCTCTAGGGATACTCCTCACACAAATTTTAATGGGAGGACAATTTTCCAGGTAACTGTGGGATCGGCCCTCAGACTTAGTATATCTATTTGCTCCTTGTACTTAGCCCTGCTATCAGAATCACTTGTAAAGATGCCTGCTACAGTTGTATTTACCCATGCTGAGTAGTCCTGCTGAAGTCAGAAAAAAATTAAAAGGGTTTGTGAATCTTTGTAGAATTATGTCCGGAGGAATGACCTTAAACACATAGTTTTTCAGCATATGTTTGTTTGGTTCTTTACAGGCAAACCCAGATTGTTCCTGTTAGCGTTCCCTGCCAATATGAACTTGGTGTGCTCCCTCTCTATGCCAGTAGGTCCCCATAACCACACGTAGCCCATAGATGAAGACCATGTAATAAATCTGGCTGCAAGGCCAGATGAATTAACACAGATTTGTTCCAAAGTAATCGTAGCTCCCAATCCTCCTTGATCCAAGTGTGAACACAACAAGTTAAAAACTGCCTGCAAACAGTGGCATAGTTATACCCCTTAGCCTACTAACATGGTATTAATCCTTGCAATACCTTAATAGGAACTGTTTGTTGGTAGATATAACATCATAAATTTGCCTTTAAAATTTGGTGTAAATTGTAATTTCTTATATATTTTCCTACAGATTTAATTTATTTACATTAATCTATAAGGAATGTCTGTTTCCAAAAGGTATACTGCTCTATGACCTTTACATCCTGACTTGCAAACGCTGACTGACAATTTTACAAGGGTAACATAGCCAGTGAAGCTATCTGTAGAAACAGTTAAGCATATATGTTTTTTTTGCAGGACATGACATTTACCTTAAGGATCCATTCTTTCTATTCCTTTACCATGTATTTTGCATTACTTGATGTTCATGCTCCTTTACACCCTACTTCATAAAACAGCCAGTTTAAGCTGTTTTATACCTTATGTTACAGAGAGAATTCAGGAAGACACATTGTTAATACTCCAGATGTAATTATTGTAAATTTGTGCCTTATTATAAATGCATGCTCCTACATTTTCCTTACACCCTTAGTATCCATTTCATGTTTGTTTTGTTGAGATCTGTGCCTTTGTGAGAGTTCACCTTTAATTGCTAAATAGTATTTATTGGCAACAGTCATAATAAAAAAGTCATGTTATTATCCAGGTGTCAGTATACATATCTCTGCAATGGCACAGACAGTAAAATTAAACAACATTAATTAAGCTTTTATACAGCTTTCTGCACTGTAACAATAAATGCTGTTACGATCTTAAAATATCCATGTGCTCTTGAATTGGAAAAATAAACATAAATGCAGGACTAACATTTCCATCAACTAAATGTTACCTTCATGCATATTTTTAGGTTCTGATATTTAATCTACTGATATATGTCTGTTATTTATTTATCTTTTTAAACTACAACTATAAAAGGTTCTACTACATTTCAAAGATATTGAAACTGTGCTAGAATTGAGTTACAGTGCTCTGAAGTCAAGTGACCACTAGCTGGCAATGTTATACAGCTCTTCCTGTTGCAGAATCATTGCATAATATAACATGGTTTGACTCAAGACCTTTAATTTTAAAAATAGAAAAAGAAATTGGATTTCAGTGGGGCTGGGCACTTCTGAATATTTCACTACTAAGGCTGCAGTGTAGATTAGGAAGAAAATAGGAAGGACAGTGAACAGAAATAGTTCTGTGTGTTTAGTTTTAACTTTGATTTCATATGGCTTTTACTTACCTCAAACTATCCAGTTGAAAGTGATGCTTATAGAATAATTTAATCTACCAGTAGCCTGGACTATGCTAGCAGCACTTTGAAACTCCACTGTAGGTGTCCTTCACTGCACTTACTTAAAGTATCTTTCCCTCACCTTCAAATGTCTCCCCCCCTGTCTGTGCACGATTTTTTGTTTCCTGTGGCATCATTTAATGTCTTCTTCCACAATGAGTGCCAGCACATAGAAGACAACCAGGTAATCAGGCCCAGTCAGGATGGGTTTACAAAAGGCAAGTCCTGCCTGAGTAACCTGATCTCCTTCTATAACATGTGACCCACTTAGTGGATGAGGGAAGAGCTATTGACATTGCCTACCTGAACATTAGTAAAACCTTTGACACTGTCTCGCACAGCATTCTCCTTCAGAAACCTGTGGTGCAAGGCTTGGATAAATATACTCTGCACATGATAAAAAACTGTCTGGAGAGACAGGCTGAAAGAGTGATAGTGAATGGAGATAAATCTGGCTGGCATCTGGTCATAAGTGGTGTTCCCCAGGGTTCAGTACTGGGGCCTGTTCTCTTCAATATCTTAGTTAATGATCTACATGAGGAGATTGAGTGTACCCACAGTAAATCTGCAGATGACACCAAGCTGGTGGGTGTGTCGATCTGCTAGAAAGTGGGGAAGCTTTAAAGCAGGACATAGATAGGTTAGATCAGTGGGCCAAGGTTAATTGTGTGGGATTCAATAAGGCCAAGTGCCAGGTCCTGTGCTTGGGTCATAAAATACCATGGCAATCTACAGCCTTGTGGATGTGTGGTTGGAAAGCTGCAAGTTGGAAAAGGACTTGAGAGTGTTTAACAGGAGTCAACTGTTGATGAGTCAGCAGTGAATGCAGGTGGCCAAGAAGGCCAATGGCATCTTGTCTTGTATTAGAAACACTTTGGCCAGCAGGAACAGGGAGGTGATTGTCTCCCTGTACTTAGCACTGCTGAGGCCACACCTTGAATATTGTATTCAGTTCTCAGCCCCTCACTGTAAGGACATAGAAGTGCTGGAGTGTGTCCAGAAAAGGACAGGCATGTGAAGGGCTTAGAGCACATGTCCTGTGAGGACTGGCTGACAGAGTTGGGGTTGTTTAGTCTGGAGAAGAGGAGGCTGAAGGGAGACCTTATCATGAGGAAGCTGGAGTGAGGAGGGGGACAGCCTCTTCTCCTTGGTGACATGTGACAGGACCAGAGGGAATGGATGCAAGTTTCACCAGGGAAGGTTTAGGCAGGATATTAGGAAACTTTTATTCACTGAAAGGGTTATCAAATATTGGAATGGTCTTCCCAGGGCAGTGATGGAGTCGCCATCCCTGGAGGCATTTAAATGGCATGTGGACTTGGTGCTTATGGACATAGTTTAGTGGTGAGATTGCAGTGTTGGGTCAAGGTTGGACTAGATGATCTTGAAGGTCTCTTCCAACCAAAGACATTCTGTGATTCTGTGATTCTGTGTGATTGTGTGATGCTGTAATCTAATCAAAGGAGACAAACAATGGGATCTGCTCCACAGTTCAGAGCAATGAGGATGGATGCCAATGACAGAACAATCTGACTACATTTCTATCCTCATGCATCAGATACTCTAACTGCCAATACTCAATGAACTCTCTTATTGCTACCAGGTTTCTTACTTGCAAGTAGGTGGAGACTCATGCTTTTATGAAACTTGGTGGTCATAGTCTATTATTTCTTAATATGAAGACATATGTGAGAGAATGAAACACTAAAAAAAAAAGTTTAAAAATTTGTCTGCAGTAATTTTGTACTGTGAAGTCATATGTTTTATCATGGAAAAGACCAGTGTGAGGAATAAAAAGGTGGGATAAAACCCTACTTCAAATTATAAAGGTATTCTGGAAAAGAAATCACGTTTGTGATTGAACATGATGTTTTATCTTGTATTATTAAATTAACTGTATCTGTAAGATTTTTGGAAGAAGATTGATTACTGTTCATTCACTTAGCAAAAAGGCTTGTGTACACTCAATTCTCAGTATTCACTTTTCTTTCTCTAGTCAATGCTTTTGTTTGGTCCCTTCAGAAATAAGCAGGAGAAGAACAAAGCCCTGGTGGAAGGAAAAACACAAGAGAAAAAAAGAAAATGTCAATGTAATTCATTTGGATTGAGGCATTTAGGAGGCAGATGTCATGAGGAGAAATATCTTGGAAGTGAGTTTCAGCATGGAATAGCTTCTGCCTAGAGAGCAGAACATATTCTTTGCTGGTCCAAGGCGGTGGCCGAGCACCCTGTAAATGTGCTGGGAGTTCTGGTTTGCAGTGGCTTAAGTCAGCTACTAAATTGCTCCTCTACACATGAAGAAACATCTGCTTTAAGAAATTGCTGTCTTTGGAGTGAATAGATATGTGATCAACACAATTGTATCTTAGATATAGCATGCTTTTGTCTAAAAATAAAAAGTGGCTTCCAGACAGCTGTTTGCTAGTTTGTCTGTGATTGAGATGCTAGCAATAAGGTGGAGTTTTTGGTATATAATTACCTACTTCTGTATCTCTTAGGTTTTTGCACTATTGATATCTGCCAGCTAGTCTTTAATAAGAAAGCTCTTTTGATCATGTACCCTGCTTTGCTGTTCTTTTATCTTTTATCTGAAACATGCTTTCTCTCTTGGGAGAAACTGTTCACTTTAGAAAGGTTAATGAAATGTTTACTTCAGAAAACTGTTTAGTCAGTAGGTGTCTTTCTGTGATGGATAAATTTTCACATGGTGCTCACTGGTAAACAAAGGAAGGAAGCTGGAGCTCATGCTATGTGGAAAGTACCCTTGTTTTCCTTCATAAACATTCACTAAAGAGGGATAGTTTTTTAGCGCAGTGATAGAAAACTTACTTACTAATTCTATTTATGATGTTAAAAATGGGATTAATTTATAACAGTTACAAAGATTATTCTGACACCAGGATACCTGAAGGAAATATACTCTCAATTTCTCAGATGCTGAGATTTGTCTTCTATATTTTTTTAATATATCTAATAAGGTCTATACTAATGATCTCAAACTGTAACAACACTTAAAACTGAGATACAGCCTCCAGTTTTTTCAAGTTAAGAGAAATCTTTTCTCATGGAACAGGACACAAGCAGATCAAACCTAAATAACAACTTGCTGAATGACACACCTGAAGTGATACACCAGGTAAAAATGATTACAGTCTAAAGCAGTTTTGTATATCAGAAAATGGCAAATCTATTCATCCTTGGATACCTGTATTCTAATACAAGCTTTCTAACTGCCTTTTCTTCACATCACTGCAGCTGCAAAGAAAATAACTGTAGATTAGTATGCTGCATTTCTATTTTGACTCCTCTGCCATGTCCCTACAGCACCACCTTCTATGAAGTGGTGACATTAATCAAGACAGAGGTTATTAATTTTTTTTTGTTTTGATGTGTTACTGAAAGAATGAAATGTTTGCCAAAGGTAGCATAGTAGACATAACACACTCGGTTTTGGCCAAGACTTGGGCCAATAAGTACAACAAAATAGGTGAAAATATGGCAATAAAATGTTTATTGCTATTCCATTTTTTTATACTAAGTGTCTATTACTGTTTTCACACCAGCTGTACTGCTCCACTCTTCTGTGCATGCCCACCAGGATTTCTTAAAAAGAAAAAAGATGTATCTGTGTCAATGGGAACATTTTAATTTGTCTGAACATTTGTGGGGAATTGTTTATCCAAAAATTATCAAAAATCACAAAAAGATGTCATCCTCTACAGTTGCCATTCTGAAAGGACCTCACACTGATAGTTTGGTTCTCAGTATTTTTGGATTCTCTTGGTTTTCTCTATTAACTGGGATTATTATTATTATCATTGTTATTATTATTATTCAGTTTATTGTAAGGATTGTCTTGAAAGGGCCACTGAATGGTAGAACAAAACAAAGAAGGCAGTTAATTTCCATGTATACCTCTAACCCTTTTTGTGTTGCTTACTGCAACAAGAATTTAAACAGATGCAAAAATTATGTTGAATGCTAGCTTGCTGGATTTTAATCTGTTGTGAAGCTGTATAATTTGATGAAAGACTCTTTTCTAGCAGGAACCATGACACTTGCACATTTGCTTTATTGAAATACAGACCTCAACAGTAGGCAGAGGTTATGTAAGCAAACTGGTTCAAACATACCAAATGATGTTGTGGTCGTCATTTCTGTGAAATATAATTTGTTCAGATGGGCTTGTAATTTTCAAGTGCTGCTTGACTGAACCTGATCACTTTCTGAGTAGATTTTAGCAACACAAAATCTTATTTAAAAATGTTCCTTTTCATCTCCTCTGCAGTTAAACTGTTTGCTATACCTGGCAAAGAGATAAGATTTTTCTTCTTGTTCTGTTTTGCATGTGAGTATGTGATAATTGGAAAGTTTAATTTTATTATCTAGAGGCTAAAAAAACTACCAGCTAATAAATTACTGGATTTTAAAAATTATGTCTTTAGATATGACTATGAAGTTTCTATTTTATTTGGTTTTAATCTGTTCACTATCTCAAGTTAAATAATATTTCCTTCATGATTCTGTATTTATAAGGAATGTTTTGGGTTTTTTCCCTCACTTGCAGCTAAACACTCTATGAAGTATTGAAGGTTTTCTCTACTCTATACAATGCATCAGATTATCCTGTAAAGGTCAAGTCATATGTTAATGATAGAGGTGGTTTTAGAATAGCTGATTCATTGTTTTCTTAGTAAATTTATAACCACAAAAAATAAGTCTCCAAAGTACTGGGCTTATTTTTAACACTTTTTCACCTATTACCTTTTCACTATTATCTACAAGGCTGAAAATTGATGAATTACATAAAACACCATTGTAATGCTACCTGTAAAGTACAGTTAATCCTGACTCTTCATCACGTTGGTACTGTCACCTTTGATTGTATTCCCCTAATTATTGGAAGTAAAGCATAGAGTATGTCAGGGATTTATGAGTAGAAAAGCAGAGGATAAATTATTTTTGTAGTTGGCTCTAGAGCAGCTTTGCTCAGAATCTTGGATAATTTTTAATTGGCTCAAATCCAAGATAGAAGTTGAAGATAGACTCTCTCTGCCAAGATAGAAGTTGAAGATAGACTCTCTCCTCTCAGAGAAGAGTCAAGAAAGTGAAGAGTTTACTCTAAATTGTGAGACTCCAGGAAAGATTTGGCTTATCAAAGAGGTAAGGAATTATGACTTACAGGCATCTGAGCAGGGACAGATATCTGCTAATAAATATGTGAGAAGCAGAGACCGAAGTTATAAAATAAGACCACAAGTTTGGAAGTTGAAACTAGACACATTCAGATTTGAAATGAATACCAACATCAATGGCTATAAAGGGCAGGAACACTGTAGTAGGTTGTACTGTGGATTTTTTATTCAGTTTGTTTGAGATTTAGTTTTTTTTGATAATTTTTAATGCAGGCAAGAATTTAGGTTTATGGCCTATGCAGTGAATTGGATCATAGCAATACCTTTTTGATAGTTCCTCCCGACCTTCTACTCTAAAATTTCTTATGAATAAAACCACTACTCCTCTCTTAAGAGATAAGATTTAATATACCATTATCTTCTGATTTTTTTTTTTTTGCTATAATACTGCCTATTTAGTGCTCCATTTTAAAAGGCTGATATTGATTACACTTTCAATAATACATTTCCACATAGTATGATATACAGAACAACGATAAGAGCCTATAAACTGGGCTATATGGAGACAGGATGTATTTTACTGAGCTGTGTAATCTTTTTTTGCAACTTAATTAAAAAGTCTGTGTCAGCAGATTGAGAGTGTAGAGCACAAACTGTATGAACTCAGGAGAATTCATTTAGTTATTAAATGTTAAGAGTTTTTCATCACCTTTGCTTTTGTCAGCTCTGAATTATGATGAAGGAATGAGCACAGACCTACAGCATTCAGGAACAAACTTTTTTCTGTGTCCAGCAAGTGTGTGTGGAGCTGTGGAAGCAGGGGGCAAATTGTCTCTTAGGTAACTTTTTAGCTTGACTGACAGGTCCTATATGAGAAACTGTCTGCTTCTAAGAGGACACATTTTCCCTTGGTTACATCCCCCAAGGGTAAAAAACTGCTGAATCCTTAAGATTCTTTTCACTGATTTAAGACTGGTCCTTGGATTGGGTTCTATGGCAAAGTCACCTATTTTAGGGGCTGATATCCTTGTATAACTCAAAGCCATAGTTAATAAAACATCAGTTTATTCATATCTTTCCTGTTGTGTCAAGCAAAAACTGGAGATGTGGGCTTCTTGATAGCCCTGAGGTAAAATGCTGAAAGAGCAAGGGAGAGGTCTCAAAAGTTTTCCACATAGGTAAGGTAATGCTACTATTCTACATTGTAATGTTAAGGAGGGCAAAACTGATTTATCTTTTCTGGAAATTATGACTTTGGTGGCAAAGTTTTTAAAAGGTCTTGCTTGTTTCAGATTTATTAATTGCTTGCATCTGTATTCCTGCTTAAATTCTATTTGCTGAATTTATTAAAGTGATCAAAAGTCATTCAGTTTATGAATGAAAACTGTTCATTGCTGTTATTTGTGAAATTGGTATATTCTTTTGTTTGTTCTGTATTTTTCCTTGTGCTATTAGGCTGCTAAGTATTTCCTGTAATTATTTAAGCGCTATTACTTGTTGAAATCAAATTTTTGGAAACACTAATTTTAAATTATTACTCTTTCTGTGGAAGTCAATGGTGAAGACAGCATTGATTTATTTGGGAGCAGCTGGGGAGATAAACTGTACTTTTATAATCTCAATGAAATTTGTAATTGGGAAACTTTGGGAAATGGGAAATTGGTGCTTACAAAATACCTGGTACTCTTTATGGCCTGTTTTTGAAAGCTGTTTCTTACTGTGCCTGGAAAAATGCAGACAAGCATTCATGGTTGAAATTGAATGCAAGAGGTCACATCTATTTGACTACTTATGGACCTAAGTGTAAATTTTGTGCAAACAATGTTTATTTAAACTCTTAAGCTCTCACAATCACTAACTTTAGTGAAAGTATGAATAATTTAACTCTCTTGTCTGTCATTGTACATCTTTAACTGTTCCAGATAAAAGTTTTAAATTGTTCCTTCCAGTGCAAGAGATGTTCTGAAATGAGAGCAAGGTGGAATTCATCTTGACATGAAATAGTAAATAGCTTTGCACATATTGATACATTTTGGTTTTTAATATAATTGTGAATATTGATGCTCGGATTTTGCATTGTAAAAGTAGTAAGTGCTTTGCTTTTTATCTTGTCATAGGTATTACTGGTAGTTAGAAGGAAAAATATTTATCTATAATGCACTATTTTTCTGACATTTCTATGGGAAGATAGATTTATAAATTGCCACAGTCTCTGCATGTATTCCTCAAAAGATTTTAATGAAATTAAGGATGCATTTGTTCATGGTGATGTAAAATTTTTTGGCAAAATACAAAGAATGTCATGCTTCTTTCTCTCTACTAGTTTCTTCTTCTAGATAGGTGGGGTATGATGGCCTAGCTTGCCATGAGACAGGAATGCAGGCTACGGGAGAAAGGTTCAGATGTTTGTGAGTGTGAGATTCTTGTGATATCTGGCACTTTAGACGATGGAAGGAGGGAGTCTTGTAAAGGTAAGATGATCCTACTTTGGCTAAAGCAACAAACACAAAGATCTCTTACATAAATTTTGAAAGCCATAGTGTCTAAGCAAAGACCTTTGCCTAATTAACAGAAAAATTAATATTAAAGTGTACACCCCCAAGTGTCGTAATGAGCCTAAGGGAGTGCATGCTAAACATATGTGACTATGTTACTCAAGTCTCTACCCAAATCATGCTAAATGTCACCTAGAAGGCAGGGACAGATAGGATTAAGATACAAAAAAATCACAAGGTGAATACTTCTCTGGCTGGTGCTTTTGTGTTCAATGGGTTGTACTCCTCTTCCTCCACCGAAGACAGGGACACCTTCTTGGCAAGAATTGTACCTTCAATATACAGTATACCTTTTATAGCATTTCTATTATCTATTAGTGCTATTACAAAGTCTTGCAGCTGAATGTTACTTGAGAAATACTAACTCGAGCTCAATTATCCTTTTTGCAGTTAGTGCATTTATCAATGGCAATTCCAAACCTATAGTGTCTGTTGCTTTAATAAATCAAAGCTATCTGATTTAACTTTTAAACAGTCCTGTTGCAAGCCCTTAGCCGGGCTCTGAGACAGAACTCTTAAACCTGCCTTTTGACTCTGTGAAACGGCTGAATGCAGCCCTTGGGGGTTTGGCGGGCAAATGTCACGCTCTCATCCTTAATGTGACAATAGAGAAAAATGTACTTTTTTAGAGAAAAAAGATTTCTGTTGAACTTAGAATTACACTTCTAGAAATTTTGATCAATACTCTACAGGGTAAATTTTCTAGTATTATTGTCATGACATTTGTGTGAGATTATTGTCAATCTTTAGGATCACAGAAGCTTCAAAATAGCTCTTTTTGCCTACATTAAAGTCTGCTTTTTTTAATCTGAAAGTCATCAAAGATTAGGAAACCAAATTATTCCTTGAGTTTTTCTCTTCAACCTGGGATCTTTGAAAGGACATGAGGCAAGTTGGATAAAAAGATAGTACAATAGAAGGAAATTTTCTTATGTTTCTAATAATAAAACCTAAATGTATCATAGTTAGAATTTTGGAGACATATGTTGTAATAAAATCATAAAATAATTATCCACTGAAATGCATATAAATTATTTTCTCCATCTGGTTTCCAAATTAGAATTTTTCTATAACCTTTTCTTTGTATAGTATTAACTCAGCTGCACAATGATACAAAACAGAGAAAACCATTCTTGTTTCCTGCATGTACTGGAGAAAATGGTAATTTCACTAACCGTAAGAATCACACAGGGATTTTTTGAGATTTTTCTAGGTCCAAATAGATTATCTTCCAAAGTGACCAATGCACCATATGTAGTCATTTACAAGAGTATCAGCTGTATCTCTTTACTGCTTGTTTTATTCTTGAATAAGAGAGAATACACCTATGAATAAATCTCATAACAAACCATCAATCTGCACAGTCCTTTCCAGACTGCAGAGTATTGATTATTTTGCATCTGATTTTTACAGGAATAAGCTTTTACTGTAGCTCTGAGAAACATCAAAACTGGTGTGTTTTCCCATTCTGCTTTGAGTGAATTTGATGATATTTTTCTTTTTTTATGAGAACATGTGCAAATCTAGAGGGAGAGCTTCTTATTTATTCAGAGGATGAGAATCCTGGCTTTGTAGCAATTTAAGCCAAAAGTGAATTTTGATTAGCATGTTCTTTCTGGAAGGTGATGACTTCGGAATGGAGTTGTAGCTGATATGGGAAGTCATTGAGAAAAACCTAGCATTTAGGCTTCTTGTAGGCTTGGGTTACTCCCCCTAGAGCAACTGGAGACTGGGCCATTAAGTGCCCAGCTTCTCCAGATACATCACAACATTGTCCTCCAAGGCCACAGTGGCAGCTAGACCACCATTCCAAAACAGGGAGGCCATGACTGTTTAGCTCTCTGAAGAGACCCACTTTAAGCAGCTATTGACTTTGTGGGCAGAATCTGCTCTGCTATCTGTAACATGTGGGTCAGTTCTTTCCATGAATTCCAGTTCTGGCAGATAAGGAAGAGATTAAGGAAAGTGACCAACATTTTTCTTTCATCAGAAATAAAAATAGGAGATCAGTCTTAATTCTTAATGCCTTTATTTAGTTAGAAAATCTGAATGATTTCTAATTAATGTGTTGACTTTAATCATAAGGAAATATACATATTTTTAAGTTTTTTTTTTCTTCCTGGTAATTCCGTTAGGCACACTGTTGCATACTTCTCTTTATTTGGAACTACCATTGGTTCTCATGGATCTCACATCACCTTTGTGGAAGACTTTAAACCTGATATCCTGGAACCGGATTTTGATAAGACCGCAATAATCATGCAATCAAGAATGAAATGGTTTTTTCTTGCCTCAAGCTTTTATTTTAATTTTTTTTTTTATTATTATTTTTTTTTTTTGAGAAATTGCCTGTAAACAGCTTCCTTAAAAGATAATGGAACCTGAAAAGTTAAATACAAGAATCTGAAACAGATCCTGAGTTAAAAATAGGGGAGCATTATTTTTTTTCTATGTGCTTTCTGGCAAAACTCTTGGTCAGATAGATTTAGTCTTATTGGAAAGTACCAAATCATAGGAACCTCTAATGAATGAAGGAGGGCTTTTTTCTGGCTTTTTATGACAATGTTTTTCATAGTCATATGAAGGCAATTAGTTCATTTTGGGAACATTTTGGTGTTTATATACTTTGTTTATATTTGTATTCTTAGTACAAATTCCAGTATAAGTACATGTTTCTTCCTCATTGTTTTGGGCCATTTGACACCTGCTAGAGCTCCCTTTCCTTACTTTCAATTTTTCTTTCTAAAACTTCCAGTTTTATTCAAAGGTGGCTTTATACTTGCAAAAGATGTTAAATTTAGAGCCTGAACAACACTTGAGGGAATGAGCATGGACCATTTGTAAGGAAATCATCTACACTTCAGCAGTATGTGTAAGAGGTTTAAATAATTAACTTCTTTCTGCGGTTTTGCCCCTAATCAGGGAAAGGGTTGTAGGAATCCCCTTTTGCTTCTGCTCTTGAGCTGTGGGGGTTTAATATCACATGGACTGTTATTTCTTAGCATGATTTTACAAAATCGGTGTGAAATACCTTGTACAGGTTTCTCTTTAAGTGAAAGCTTCACATAATTATCTTTGGTAAGGGAATAGAGAGAATAATTCCCAGAGACTTCTTCCATATTTCTTTACTCTTTAAGAAGCAGCAATCAACAATACTTAAGTATGTCTGCAAGGCACTGAAGGGAGAAAAATCTCCACAATTTTGACCCCATCTTTTAAGTGGAAAATAGAGAGAATGGAATTGCTTTAAAGGATTCAGAGAACATGGAGATGGATTTTTTTCTGTTAGAGTTCCTTTTTCCTTCAGCATTTTCACTTCATGTCATGTCTTGCTCCCACCATGCATCTTCGACACCTTTGTGAGGCACAGCTTAATTGAAGTGCTAGTTGGTTAGGAATGGTTTTGACAAATTACATTTTTTGCGGGATTGTACCAGGTGTGACTAAATTTTCAGAAAGTTCAGTCTACTGGATGTAGTTCTGTATCAAAATCACAAAAAACAACCAACCAACCAACCAAACAAAAAACAAAAAATGAAAGAGGCAAATGTATTTACTACTTATACAGGGTTCAAGCTAAAATTTCACTTAAATTAAATAGAAAGCAGAAACTGAAATGCCTTTAATTAAAAAAGATGTTAAAGGAAACTTAACCTAGGACAGTCAATGTGAGAAAATGAGAAAGACACATATTAATGGGAGTGTCCTAAATGCCACCTGGTTGCTCTTAATGTGGGCTGCTCTTGTTTGCATTTTCGGAAAAGATTTGAAAAGTCTGTTTATTTCACTGCTGGACAGAGTGGAAAAGCTTTTGAAATCTCACAGTCTGGGGTGGGCAGATGGATGGTTGTCAGGCAAATAATTTACCAGAAATCTGCTTGGTATTTTTGCAGTTTGGAAAGAAGGTCCTATTCCCAGTGTAGGAAATTAACAACCCTTTATAATACTGTACACCACAAATAGCAGTGCACTTGGAGGAACTGAAACATTTGAACACTTCACTGAGAGATCCCTAGAAATTTGCAGAACAACTACACATAGAACCTGCTGTTCTTCGGTGATTTGTAAATGAAGCTGTGAGTTTCACAGTGAGCTTCAAAACAGTTCTCTGTTTCCATAATTTGATGCATGAATCTAAGAGATTTGTTAGTGATCTTCTGCTCATGAGCCTTTTGGGACTTCATGCCTGCTGGCCATTAGACTACCAAGATGTCTGATTATCTGGCCAAGTCTTTGGTATGCATTACATTCAGCTTTTTTGCTCTGTTATTGTTTAGTCCTTCTTCATATTATTGTACATGGAACAACCCCATCAAGTGGCAGACAGTTGTGTCTCTTTCATCTCTTCTCACTGTGTTCAGCTGTCACCCTGGATTTTTTCTAGCTGAGTTTTTATTTTGTGTGCTTTTCTCAAGCTTAGTGGAAATGTGTACTGCACAATATGTTGACATAGTCTAGTCCAAAAGCAATTTTTCTTGTACCCAGTACTCATGAATTGAGGTCACAGCTTAGTCTTTCACCTGTGGAGCATGGTTTGGGGCTTCAGCTCCCAGCCCTTACTGCTGACAGGTAGGATCAGAACTGCTTCTGGAGTGGTTCCTATTCTTGTGCACCTGGAGCTATGATAGTGCATAGAATACCAATACAGAGCTAATACAGCTTTAAAAGTTTATAAATTCAATTCAATTATCTTTTGTAACCTGAGTATTTGGAATTGCATACTAACCCGGGAATTTCTACTGTCAGTGAAAGTTATGCACATACAAATAATGTATTTACTTTCTGCATATAAAATTGTGAGCCCACAGATTTGGAAATCTGGAGTGGTTGAAGTTGAACAGAACTGTCTTGAATAATTCTGATTATTTTATTTCCAGTGAGTTCACAACTGTATTGTTCCTTGGGAGACTTGCCAGCATCAAAGGAAATATGAAATACTCTGTAAACTCCATTTTGGGGATGAAGCATTGAAAAATCTAACTCATCAGCATAAAAGAAATTCAAACCAATAAATAAGGGTGGTTCTTTAGCCATTATCATACAATAAGGACAAGTGCTATAAAATGATCCTAGAAACTGTGCCAAATGATTTTATTTTTTTTCTAACCTAGGACTGAAGCATCTTCATACTGCACCGTAGAATGTTTATCATCTTTTACAAAACCTAGAGAGTAGATATTTTTTCTTTCGTACTCCATAAAATCCTGAAATCTGGGATCTTAGCCATTTTACACTAAGATAAAACCTTGATCTTCTAAGATTTATTTTATATATATATATTTTTTTTCCTCTGGAAAGTTATCTGCAAGAAAGCACTTCATGTAGACTATGAGAAACCCAGATGTTAGTCTGCTGTTCCTGACTGAGACCAGGAATTCATACCCTGTACTGCCAAAGCCAGGTTAGATGCTTTGATCTAAAAGGCAGCTGCCTTTTGTGGACTCATGAGATCCTGTTTTGATTATCCAATTTTGGTTTTGGAAAATTTGCTGTATGGCGAGAATAAATCCTGAATTAATGCAGATGTGAATAAAATCTAGGCAGTCTTTCTGTTAGTGAAACAGAAGAGAAAGATGAAAATCAGAGAAGATGAAAATCTGAGGAAGACTCCAAACCTTTCCATTTCAGATGTTAAATAGAATGTAGAAAGTTTTACAGTTCTTATTTTTTGTGTGCCAAAATTCCTCTCTTCTAAAGGTGATTTGAACATTGCAGACTTGAGAAAAAAACAATGTGGTGCAAAGCGAGATCTGCTATCTCAGATCCTTATTATAGAGACATTTTTTGTGAATTTAAGAGAGAGGCTAGATGTATATGAGAAGATGATAGTGCAATAAATAAAAGTAAAGAAAAATTCTACTCTGAAATGTGACAGTAACCACTATTTCTTGTTTCTCCGTAATTTCTATATCTTACTCTTTCAGTTTACAGGTAAAAAGGTATGGATTTATTTTCCTCCAGGACAGCAGTATGTGTTTATCTTGGCTACCAAGTTTGGTTCTTTGTACACTACACATCTCTGCTGCTTATACCCTGCAAGTAACAGAGGGAACATCAACCGCATTAGGCCTGGATTATTGCATTGTAGCTGCGGTCTTCAATATGCTCTTTATGGAACACGTTCAGCCCTTTACTGAGAAAGCAGGTATAGTCACTGGGTTTAGTAATGCTCAGAGAGGAATGAGTGCTAATGAATACAGCTAGGCTGCCTCTGTGGGGCACAGCAGAATTAAATGATTGTTGCCTAAGCCAGTAGATGCAACCAGCTCCAGTACTTTGCAACGTTGAAACACATATTTTACATAGCACAGAGTACTGTTTTTTCCAACCTCTTCACAGAATCATAGAATCACAGTCTCATAGAATTGTTGTGGTTGGAAGAGACCTTCAAGATCATCAAGTTCAACTGTTAACCCAACAACGCCAGGTCACCAATAAACCATGTCCCTAAGGACTACATCTACACATCTTTTAAATACCTCCAGGGAATTATTCACCAATACAGATTGCAGATTAAATGTGCCCTGGGAGATTTGACTTTTATTTTTCCCTTTTTAACTTTTAGTTTAACTTTCCTAGCCAGTTCCTGTAGCCTCATGCCCTAAATTATCAGTTTTTCAGAGTTTGTCTTTGTGCAACTTTGTTGCCAGGTATATGTAGAGGCTTGGTGGATACAATCACTCATTTACTTCCTGCTTTTTATGCCCAGCTGGCACTGGCAGCATGTTTGGTGAGCTGCTGTCTGGACTCTTTATGTTACACAAAGGAGTCGTGTTTAACAGCTGAACTTCTCCTGCACCATTTCTTGTTTGAAAGCCTTGTACTCACTGTAGGGAGAGATTGAACAGAGGCATTTAATCTGTTTGCATGTTTCTTCACGTTCTCATATTCTGCCTCATAATATTTCCTCCTGCCAAAAGCCTTTCTCAGCCATTGCTTCCAAATCCCAAAGTGCAGCTCCTCAGACCTGGTTTGTTATCCCCTCAGCCAGCTGACAGATTCTCTTATAATGATACAGTCCTAATTCCTTCTCTCACCAACAATTTGCCTTTTGCACCCAGGAAATATGGCTTGGGTCAGAAAATTCATGTATCTCAAATTTTTGTAATGCAGTGTGGATCCTTTTTCTTGGAACTATAGCTTGGGTTTGGTTTTTTTTGTGAACATGGTGTGTGAAATGGGGTCACTGCTTTAATTTATTTCTCAAATGGGATACAGATTGTCACTGAAGGGTTTGTATACACTTCCTTACTTTGTTGTTCTCCGCAAGCTGAATCTAAACTGTTAGCACAAAACCAGGAAAGCCTTTGAGTGTTTGCTGTTGTGAAATTCCTACTCTGATGTGCAAGCAGGTATATTCCTGAATCCACAATTTGCAGCTTTAACTAAGCAATTTGGACAGTAGCCTCATATGGAATTTGCTCATTTCTGCCTTGAACTCATTATGATATAAACTGAAATGTACTTCTCTGCAGGATGTTGCTTAAAAGCCAGATTCTAAATGTGCACCTCTTCATAGAGGATTTGCAGTGTTACAAAATTGTATATGAACAGGTATATAAAATAAATTATCACCTTTATTAAATTTGGATGAAAGTTTAATTACAGATATTTTAGAAAGGCTGAATAAAGCTGCTTGAGTTAGGCAGAACTACACAACTGTACTGTCTGCTGTGATATTTACTCTTTCTTGCTTGGATTTTAGACCAAGTTCTTAAATATTGTACTGGAACATATTTAATATATGAATATTTTCTAGTGAAAAATGCTGAGGAATTAAATGAATTATTTGAAGTATTATGAATCATAGAATCATAGAATCATAGAATAGATTGGGTTGGAAAAGACCTCCAAGATCATCGAGTCCAACCCCTG